>JAITYT010000247.1:749271-765479 GCA_025433975.1 Liostenogaster flavolineata | reverse complement strand
AGAGCAAAATGGAGAATGTTAAAGAGTCGGACGTATTTTCTAAGAAGAATGAACCTTTCAAGAGCAAAAGTAAAGAGAAAGAGGGAAGAGTGACTTCGACAGGAAAGAGAGAAAGGGAAAAGGGTTCGCGAGCAAGAGCAAAATCAGCGTTAAAATCAAGTCGAGTCAAGCTGAAGATCAAGATCGCGAGCGTTAAATAGCCGGACGCATTTCCTAGGAAGAACGAACCTACCGAGAGAAAAGTGAAGAGTGACTTCAACAAGAATGCGAGAAAAGGAACGACGCAAGGACTAGGATTCGCTAGCAAGTGCAAGATCAAGAGCAAAAGGTAGATGAAGAGCGTTAAAGAGCCGGACGCGTTTCCTATAACGAATGGACCTACAGAGAGAGAAGAGAAGAGAAAAAGAAAAAGGAGAAAGAGAGAGAGAAGAGACCTCGGGAGGAAAGCGAGAAAAGGAGAGACGAGCAAGGAAAAGGATTCGCCAGCGAGAGCAAGAACAACGTCATCGTTCAGTCGAGAGAACGTCGAGGAGCCGGACGTCTTTCGTAAGGAGGATAGACGTGCTAAGAGAAGAAAGAGAAATAGAAAGAGAAAGAGAGAGAGAGAAACGAACGGCAAAGACGGATGCGCGTACGAACGGTTGTCGTTGTGGTGGTGGTCGTTACGGTTTCGACTGGAGGAGAGAGAGTGCGTTGACTCTTGCGTCGCGGTGGCTGCTTTCAGACGGAGCCAGCCGAACGAACGCACCAAGAAAACTTCGATACGGCACGCTCTCGCTCGCTCGTAGGGTCGCTCGCCTTAACCTCTTGACCAATGGCGATTCGATGGCGAGGGGCGCGCCGATCGCTCCTTACGAGCGACTTTCTTTCCATTTCGCAATTTCACGCCGTTGTTTCTCTCGATTCTTCGTTGTCGCCTTCGTACTTTTCTACCTTTCCGTTTCTAACTTCCATTTTCATCGCTTTAAATTATTGCTCCTTTTAATATTATTATCGAATAACGTAAGTTCGGGGTGATTATTAAGATTTCAATTGTTATTGTATTAAGAGCGAGGGAAATGAGGGTGAGATAAATTAGAGAATTCAAAAGAGATGTGAAATGGTGTGCAATCTCTCTCTCTCTCTCTCTCTCCCATAGCACCTTTCCCATAAAATGCCTGGACCTAACCAAGACGTTTCGAGTTTTAACGCGCCATAAGACGCGATTAGGATCTCGAAGGAAGAAAATTTCTCTTCGATGAATTTCGGAGAAAGAAGCGGAAAATTGGAGGGCGCGTTAGCCCGCGTACCCATGCACGCAAGTGCGCAACAAATTCCTCTACGGAATTCCTGCGATCGATTTCTATCGTTTCGCCTTTCGTCTTTTGCACTCCAGGTGCATCGAGATCGCCTCGTCTCTTTCGGAATAACGGTGAGCCTTCGAACCTCACGACTTACGATCGTACGAATCGTTCGAACCAAATCGTCGCGCTGTTAAAGGTATCCTTCGTTCTCGACCGATCGAAGAAGAAAAAAAGAAGAGAAAAAGAGAAAAAAAAGGGTCTCTCGCGCGTGTGTCTGGCGTCGAAGTATCCTTCGTTCTCGATCAATCGAAGAGAAAGAAGAAGAAGAATAAAAGAAAAGGGTCTCGCGCCTGTATCTGGCATCGAAATAGAAAATGGTGCCTTCGACTGGAGACCCTTCCAGTCTCTTCCTCATTTTCCATCTTCGTATTTCGTACCACCTATCTCCATCCTTTTTCCTTCCTTCTTCCTTCCTCGAAAAAATCTAAAATCTTCCTTTTGCCGTGAGGATAATCGCCAGCTAATACAGGGTGACCAATTGGAATGCGTCAAAAGTAAATAGTAATTACTTCGTAACGAATAGGCCAAATGAAATGAATTGAACGCCATTTTGTAGAGAAAACTTGTCAATTTTATTATCATATATGTATGAAAGATTTAACGATTGAAATACACGATATAAGAAAAAAACGAATTAGTGGTACATGTTTTCGAAGCGTCGTCCATTGGAATTAACACAAAACTGCGATCGTTTGCAAAAACTTTGAAACACGCGATTGCATTTTTTAATACTATTTATCAGCTCCGCGATGTTTTGAGGTTGTACGGCGTAACTTTCGACACATTCCCATTGGTCAGCCTGTACAACGCGAATAGACAAGGCAGATTTTCCAAGACGACGACTACGAGGACGACGAGAGAATCGATTTGCATGCTTGAATTTGGAGGAAGGTCTGGCAAACGTCTTCGATACGACGTCGATCGGCAGACGACCGAGAAACGATGGAGGAAGGATCGTGAGGACACTGACGAGAACGTCGACAAGAAGGTTGCCGGGCATCGTAACGCCAACGACGAGGACAATTTATTCGTTGGTAAGCGAGGATAACGCGAAGGTTATAAAGGTGCTGCTGCCGCTGCCGCTGGCTGCTGGGTAGATTGGCCGGGTAGGTTGGCTGGGCCACGACGAAGGGGAGGCAAAGGAGACGGTTGGGAAGGAGAGCGGGAAAAAGGATCGCGAAGGGGATACGAAGGTGGCTAGGGTTGGAGGAGGCCAGGGGAGAGGCTAGGGGAAGCGCACAAAAGGAATCGATCCAACGGCGTCGAATGGCGTCTCTCCTTCGTGCTCCTACATGTTTTCTCCCGTTACGGATTTAAACGCGCTCGTTTCGCTCCTACCCTCGCGAGGGGACGATTGATTTCGACTGGAAGGAGGAAGAAGTTCGATTCCTACGAGGCCATCGTACGTACCTACGTATTTCTGCTTATACCGGGATTTTCCACAAGTTTTCCATCCTTCATCGAGACGAGCCAAGTTTTCTTTGATAGCTAGCTCGTAGGATCGTCGGCTTCAACTTGATTCTGACCGAGGAATTGTCTCGGAATTTTCGAAGATTTCGATCGATTATCGTGAAAACGAACGTCGACTGGCGAAACATGGAGCGAAATAGGTAAATGTCCTATATTTTGCCTATTTCCAAATTTTCTTTCGTAGCTAGCTCGTAGATTCGTCGGCTTCGACTGGATATTGGGCAAGGAATTGTCTCGGAATTTTCGAAGATTTCGATTGCATTTCGATCGATTATCGTCAAAACGAACGTCGACTGGTGGAACATAGAGTAAAATAGGTAAATATCCTTCCTAAACTTTGCCTATTTCCAAATTTTCTTTTGTAACTAGCTCGTAGGCTCGTCGGCTTCAACTTGATTTCGACGATAATCGTGAAAACGAAGGTGGATAGACAGACCACAAAGTAACGTAGGTAAAAGTCCTAAACGTTAGCTATTTCGCGCGGCACGAGCCGCAGTTCGACGTCGTTCGCTGGAACGTCGCGATTAAAAGACGTCCTTCCTCCTTGCGGTCGTGTCTACGTCGTCGTATTAAGATCGTTTCTCTTCCTCGTTTTGCCGATCGAACGCGTTAATCGGTCAGGTACGTAACGACGAGGACGAGGACGAGGACGACGATAAAACCGACTCGCCTGAAACGCAGCGGAGCTTATCAAATTTTATAATCGTCTCCTCCTGGTTAGCTGTCGTTAAACGCTCGGCATCGCGCCCATAAATTGTCAGACGCAAAAGTGGAACGACTTTCCGCGCGCGACGCCCGCTTATCGACTCGCTCGTTCCATTTTACGGCGTTTTGAAACCAAGGGAGGAAGAGAACGAGGAGAAAGGGGAGGATTTCGTCGTTCAGCGTTCGCGGTTCGTCCAAACAAACATCCCGGTGCCGTCCATCCTCCAATACCGCGTATAAATACCCGTGTCCTCGACTAAGAACGACTATCCTCTTCCGAGACGATGGAAAACAATGGCGAGAGTTCGACGATGGTCGCCTTAACCGTTTCACTCTCGCGCAGCGCGATCGAACTGTTGGGATTCCGTATCGAAAAGATCCACTAGATTTCATCGACTTCTGCGAATAAGCGTCAGTGAAATTTTACCGATGCGTGTATTAGTCGTATTGTAATTTTTTTTTATTGTGTATGACGTCAATAAAAAAATGCGACCAGGTGTTTAGATTTCGTGTCGAAAAGATCTACTATATTTCATTGAAAAATAAGACCAATTTTCTTTCAACATTCAAATTGACCTTCCTGTAGGGTTGGCATTTTATTCCAACGAGAAGACAAAAAGACAGAATGACGAAACTGAACGGAACCTTCCGTGAATAAACTTTGAAAAATAAGACAAATTTTGTTTCAACATTCAAATTGACCTCCCTGTAGGGTTAGCGTTTTATTCCAACGAGAAGCCAAAAAACAAAATGACGAAACGGAGCGGAACCTTCCAGGAATTAAAAACTCGGATCGCAAAATCCTAAGAAAATATGGCCGTTTCCGACTACCGCGAGAAAAACGAAGATACCTAGTACTTCGTGGCACCGTGTTGGACTCTGTCATTAGCAGGGGAAATGGAAGCCTGCTAACTAGCGTCCACCTTTTCGTCGTTGGCGACGTGGCGTGTCGATCGAACGTTACGCGACGGTGACAGAGTCACGGCTCTCTTCCTCCGTGGCTCGTCAACCCCTCGGTCACCCCACTATCGCATCGGCCTTCTTCTCCTACCCCTTGTCCAACGATGACGTAACGCCCGCAAAATTCGCACTCGACGTTCTTGGAACGAAACGACCACTACGACAACGGCGTATTCGTCTCGAACAACACGACGACCGCTTTAATGGCGCCGTAGGAGCGTGCAAAAACCCACGCGAAAGAGAGAGAAACTGCATTGTTTCTCCAGAGAAAGGCTTCCTCGAATTTCGTCACTGCGCCAGATTTGGGAGAGATTTTCACGGGAAAATCGCGATACATGGACGTTACGATTGAAATTATTAGGTCTACCGAAAAATTCTGTCAAACAATATCGTCTCGAATTGAACATCGATTCCTTCGATACATATGGCCATAATTATGGAAGTGGTCCGAGTCATATATTTCTTGTTTCGAGATATTCAATGATTTGCATTTGAATAAATTAAAAAATATTTTTACATTGTGCAACATTTCAGTTTTTAAAGTTTGATTAGACTTGGACCATTTTCGAAATTAACTGAATGACCTATAAATGACTTAAAGTAATAAAAAACTACGAGTTTTATCAGAAACAATTCATTAACTTTTATTAATTATTTTTAAAAAGTGCTTAGTAACGAAGAAAATTATAATGTTCGATGAATACTAATTAACGTGTTGAGAATGCAATTTTTTTATTTAAAAAATGGTTAGAATTTTCCGTCGCTCTCATAAACATTTTTCACAAGGTGTGCATCTCTCTGGCAACTTTCGCATGAAATTAGACAATTCTGCGTGACACTTAAAGGGTTAACGTCGCCTCCGCAGTACCAGGGGCAAATCGAGGGGAAATCGCGACGATCGAAAAATCGTTCGAGAAAACACGAGACAACGATTTACACGCGGAGGTGATATCCGCCGTCCCGAGATGACGAGGAAGAAAAAAAAAGAAGGTGGTGGGTGTCTCGTGACGGCAGGTGACGCCGTAACGACGAATTAATTAATGGCCACGGGTAAACCGTAATCGAGCTTGATTAGACGAGCGTTCGTAGTGGAGCGTGGAACGACGAGCGGTGGCGGGAACGATAACGATGGCACTGTTTCGTCCGCGAAACTTTTCCGCCATTTTCAAACGCGCTTAGGATGATTCGAAGCTCGCGCGTGCATCGAGATAGAAACGACGTTGATTTTGTATTCAACGAACGAATTCGAGACGCGAACATTTGCCTCTTTTTAGCACCTGGGTACGTCGTATCGAACCCTTTGCACTCTAATTTATATTTCGGAAGGCTACCGATAGACTTCGAGTTCTTCTTCGTATTGAATTAAAATAAAAAAAATTTTATGAACGTATTACGATTTAAGTTGCAGGTTTAGCGGAGAAAATGTATATAGAAAGTATAATAATAAAATGTAGGATAGCGACTATATGGCGACGACAAATATTGTATTTCTTACGCCATTTCGAGGTGGAAACGTTGACCGCTACGATTCGGTCATCGGATGACATTTTTCATTTATTGGGTTGTCCGGAAAGTTCGTGCCGACTTTGAAGAAAAAAAAATAATTATATAATATATATATATATATATAATAAAAATATAATATAAATAATAAAATAATAAATAAATTTTTAAAAAACCGAAAGTCGGCACGAACTTTCCGGACAACCCAATACATAAGTGCTTTTTAACAACGAAAATAAAACGAAAGGATGCGAGTTTTCATAAGAGTATCTCGAAGCTATTTTATGTTATACAAAAGTGTGCTCGAAATTTATCGAACGTTAATAAAAACTTGTTTCGTTTAAATAATAACTGAATCTTCGTCGAAACGATAATCCGCGTAAGAAAGAGCGAAATAACATCAACCATAAGGCACGAGTCTTGTTCTTAGTCGAGTTGATCTCTTGATTCCACCTAGTGTCCCACGCTTCTATTTCTTCCGGTAAATAAAGATTTTTACGAAGAACTCGAAGCCTCGACGCGTTAAAACTTCCATTCTCGACTTGCAGTCTGTTATTTCGACTCGCGCAAACGCACGATCGAGATTATCGGAGGCAGAACGACGTTGTTCGTCGACCCATCGAATGGAGATTCCGAGAGGCAGAGGTTGGAGGAGCGGTAGCGCGAGCTGCGGGCTCGAAGCAGGCGAACGACGTGTTCGGAGCCTCGAAAACAACTTTTTCGTCTGGTCCTGCTTGATGCGCGCGAGCTGTGAAACCGAGCCACTGCGACGACGACGACGACGACGACAAGGGGGCGAAGGAGAGGCGAGGTAAGAAACGACGGCGATCAACAGCTTGGAATTCGCGAGCGGTTCCTCCGCCGGCATTCGACCGAGGTAAACTCCTTCGCTCTTCCCAAAATAATTTCTACCGGTCTCTCGCGAAACGCTCCTTCCCTTTGCGTTCTTATGTAATTGCTTTGGGTTTCGAACGAGAGAATCTATCGTTCGTCCGCAGAAATGTCGCTGTTTTCTAGTAAACTCTCCTCTTAACGACGAAGAAAGAAAGAAAGAAAGAAAGAAAGAAAGAAAATCGTAGTACGAACAAGCTCGAACGGATTTTTCTCCTGAGAAAAAACGAGATACTACGGCCACGAATACTACGAGCAGAGATAAAATTAAATCGACGCGTAATTCGTAAATATTCGAGAGGTCGGGTGGGTGATCGATGATTGGTTCCATTGATAAATCGTAAGATTTGAAGTCGATCGATGATGCGGGATTTTTTATTAACACATAGCCAACTGAAAAAGAAAGAAAGGAAGGAAGAGAGAAAAAATTCATTGATCACCAATAATCGATCATTGGTTCCATTGATAAATCGTAAGATTTGAAGTCTATCGATGATACGGGATTTTTTATTAACACTTAGCCAACCGAAAAAGAAAGAAAGAGAGAAAATTCAAGTATAAACAGGCTCGAACGAATTTTTCTCCTGAGAAAAAACGAGATACTACAAGCGCCTACGAGCGAAGATAAAATCAAATCTATCCGTAATTCGTAAATATCTCAGAGGCAGGACGGATGACCGATCATTGGTTCCATTGATAAACAGTAAGGTTCGAAGACGAACGATGACGCGGCTTTTTTTTATTAAGATGAATCACTCGAACAATTCGAACAATTTCGTCGAAAGGATGTTTATTTGCAGAAGTCGTGGCGGCCATTTATCAGCTACTGCGTTCTATACTCGACCGTGAAATCAGTACTTCGCATCGAGAGAAAAAGTGGAGGCACGTACGAGCGACGATAAAATTAAATCGACGCGTTTGTAAATCGAAAAATTTGAAGTCGACCGATGACGCGGAGTTTTTTAATAACGCTTAGCCAACCGAATGGGAAGATCTGCCATTTTGATCTCAGCAACGCGTTCCTCTAGTTTCGTTATCATCGGTCATCGATCATCTTGACCTGGAGTCGTTGACAACTACTCGCTAATTTTGTCTACCTTTACGAAGCACGGTATATAATAAACAGTAATATAATACGATATAATACAGTATATAGGAAGCAAACAGTTAGAGGTTGACTAAAACGCGAAATTTGTGCTTCGCATCCAAAGAAAAACCATAGGCGACGATAAAGTTAAATCGACGCGTAATTCATAAATATTCGAGAGGTCGGATGGGTAAATGATGATTGGTTCCATTGATAAATCGTAAGATTTGAAATCGATCGATGATGCGGGATTTTTTATTAACGCTTGGCCAACCGAAAAAGAAAGAAAATCGAAGCACGAACAGGCTCGAACGAATTTTTCTCTCGAAAAAAAAGAGATACTCGTAAATATTTCAGAGGCAGGATGGATTTTCGATCATTGGTTCCATTAATAAATCATAAAATTTGAAGTCGTTCGATGACACGAGGTTTTTTTTATCAAGACGCTTAATTCGAACAATCGACTACTGCGTTCCAAACTCGATCGGCGAAAATCTTTCGATACTTCGCACCAGAAAAAAAAACAACCACCATTACGAGAAGAAAATCGTCGTTTTTAAACGATTTCAAACGACGCCTATCAATGAAGAACCCTCGCGGCGCTCACGAGGTCGTAAGGACGATCCTGCCATCGCCAAGGAAAACACCATGGATCCTTCGAGACGATCTATCACGAACGAGGACGCGAGTTCAGTGGCAATCGTCATTCGTAAGGGAGTTTATGGAATCGAAGAGCGATTTTCTCTCGACATCGTCAGTTACGTTAAAAAGAATTCCATTAATCACCGAGACGCGTCGTCGTAGACGTCGCGATCCGTCACAACGAACGAATTCGATGGCGAGAAGAGGAGAGGGGAGAAATTTACGATGTAAGAGTCGCGTCGAAATCGCATCGAAAACGGTTGAAACCGTAAATTCAGACGAAGGAAGGAATTTAAGGTGGCAACGACACCGTCGGTGCGTGCAATTTTCGTCGCTTTTTCCTCTCTTGTTCCTCCCCCTTCTCCTCGTCTAAGTTTAAAGTGGAGCTAGGAGAGGATGATCGATGATGAGCACCGCTTTACCGACAAACCGAGTCGTTTAAATAAGTTAGAAGCTTCCGTTGGTAAAATCGATAGGCCGGCAAAGGTAGAAAACAAGGACGGTGTCGGAGGGTGTCGGACGGCTCCTTCCCTCCCCTCGCTCCTTCTCCTCTCGCCCTCTTACCGGTCGTTCGTCGAAAACGTCCGAAAACCTGTTCACGGAGACGCGAAGTACGTTGGTTGGTTGGTCGGTCGGTCGGTCGCCGCGTGCTCTTCGTAGCTGCCGCTGCGTTCACTCGATGCGATACGTTGGCGGTGGTTCTTTAACGAGACAAAGAGAGAGAGGAGGACGCGGCGGTCTGGTTTCTCGTGGCAACCGCTATTCTCCGTCGATACGCGCCTTGGAAAATAAGAAAAAAGAGGAGGCCCGGGGAGAAAGAAAAGGAAGGTTTTGGCAACGGCCGGTCAGCCTCGTTCCAAATATCAAGAAACGCGCGCCACGGCTCGATAGTGCGTCGGCCGATCGCTACGACCGACCGAACGATCGATCCTCTGCTTTCGAACCTCGCGGACGGAGACGAAGGCGCGACACGCGCGGAGAGAGAGAGACAGAGACAGAGAGAGACTCATTGAGAGACAAACACACAAACGGAAAAAAAGAGACATACGTAAAGAGACAGTGACACACATAGAAAGATAGAGACACACATACGTATACGACGAATTTCTGACGTTCGGTTCATCGTCGAGTTCGGACTCGAGATACCTCGAAATTCGAGGGAAATCCCCTAATTTCATCGCTAGTTTTCCGGGCGATCGCGCGAATTAAACTCGCGTATTCTCGCGGATAAAAAGAAAAGAAGGGAGGAACGAAGCAAGACCGATCCTAACTGGAGATAAAACGATCGAATGAAAATTGTCCAAGCGCGTCGATGGCGTCCATCTTCTTTATCTTCGTCCTTCCGTCCTTTCCGTAGTCGTCCTCGTCGTTGTCGCGAGATTTACGACGAACGTACGCGACTAGGACCGTCGGTCGATCGATGGACTCCAGGTAGCAACATCGCGGCCTTTCTCCTCCGCCGTCCCTTTCTCCACCTTGGGGGAAAATCGTCGAAAAATAATCGTGCCATCCTCCATCCATCCTTCGATAGCATCTTTCGTTCGAACGCTCAGCTCCTTTCCCATAATCGACGGCAGCACGTCTCTCTCTCTCTCTCGTAATCGCCGAAGCAAACGAGTTTTTGCCGCTACCAGCATTTTCCGACACGATCGGGCGTCGGTGAGCGATTTCGCACGGACGTAAGGAGGTATTACGTGCGTAGATGGAGTCAGGGAAGTGCTCCGACGTATATAATTCGATCTTGTTAAAGGAGGTAAACCGTGCTCGATGAAAGAGCTAGTTACAGGCGATGCGCTTAACGCAATGCAACGCAAATAATTCTTCGAGGGATATCATCGTAAGGCTGCCGCTGAAAGAACCACTTATTCGTAGTACGTTCGATCGTGACTTTCCTCTTTCGGCTGGGCAAAATTCTTCCTTCGATTCTTCGTTTTACGGCTTCATTTCGCTGGCAGGTCGTCGAACTCTCGACCTGTTGACTGCAGATGACGAGTTAACTCCAGTGCGATGAGTTAACTCGTCATCTCTAATTAACAGGTTGAAGGTTCGGTTGACTCGTCATGCACTGGAGATGCACTGGAGTTAACTCGTCATCTCTAATTAACAGGTTGAGAGTTTAGTTAACTCGTCACGCGTTGGAGTCGCACTGGAGTTAACTCGTGACGAATATGGGAAAGCGACGAACGTAGCACGCGCATTCGGTGAACGAATTTGCTGCTCAACGAGTTAAGAATCGGCTTCGATGGACTTTAAGATAGCTTAAGAGGTCTTAATTACGAAATATTGGGCTCCACCGTGCCCCTCGCCGATCGAAAAGTTTGCGAGTTAAAATTGTAGGAAAGTAGCGGTCGCCTTTGCGACCAGGATGCACGACGACTCGGTTTGGACGGTGGCACTGAATTTAGGCCGATCGAATGAAATGCAAAGGCGGGACACGGGGTCGCGATGCTCGGCATCCGTACGACGTCCTCGGCGCGACATCGCCGATCGTGTAAGGCGATACGAAAAGCGAAGTAATTACCGGTAGCGTCTAGAGAGAGCATCGTTAAAAGGAATATTTATGAGATCCGCCGCTCCAAACGCGACTTTGTACCTTCGTCGTTATCGCGATAAGAATTTTTTAGCGTGGCACGCGTCGACTTAAACCCAGCTGCAATTACACCCAATTATTATTCTCCAGGTGTGATCGTCGTCATTCCATGAACATTCGCTATCGAATGTACAGATACGTAAGTATCGAGAAACGTCTTGGACGCGGAAGTTTTAGCATCTTTGCGATACTCCGCCAATAAATAAGAGAAATCAGCCGTACGCGTGAATCTTGGTGCGGCAGCTCTCTTTACGACGATGCATCGTGATCGATTCGACGTCGATGATGAATAATTCACTCGTCACGATGACGTAATTCATAGATGCAACCCGTCAAATACATCTACGTATCTATCTATAAACAAAAATTAATATATATATACATATTGAAGTAAACATATTGATATATATAATAAATATTTTTTTTATATTATATATAGAAAAGTATTATAGAATATTAAATATTCTATAATATATATAACAATTATATAATATAGTATAATATATATATATATATAGTCGCAACCCTTCGATCGCGTGTCAAGACGAGACGCGTTCAAGGAAGATATCGCATCGTCCATGCATCTTCGCGAAATGCAAATCCACGAGTATCGATCTGCATAACGATAGGCGACGTCGACGTTCGCATTTGTGCGAAATATTTCTTTTTTTAGAGAGAAAAGCAACGGCTTCTCGAGTCAATCTTGACGATTTAAAAAAATACCGACCGGTGATTCCAGGCGTCGTTCGTTATTATTGCGCACCGGATGGATTCTATCTCGTTTCTTTTTTTACCAACAGGCCGTTTGTTTCGGCCTCTTCAACGTTTCTACTTTTCAATGGTGTAAAGTTGACTTCGGAAGAAGCTTGCAAAAATCACTCGTCGCAATTTTTCTCACGAAGAATCCCAAAAGTTACCTAATATAAGGCAATATAGGATTTTACCAGAAAACTGGCAGGATGTTGTCGTTCGAACAAAGCTGGTTGGAGGCGAAAAATCCTTCGCAAAAATCCGTTCGATGGGCGAATTTGTGGACTCTTGGATGTTCTGAAGATCGCGAAGGGTCACGCGAAGGCAAAGGGAATGACGTAAACGTAGAAATTCCTACGATCGAAATAAATCGAAAGCTGTGCCGAGAAGGCGAGGCAAGCGCGGTCGGGAGGGTCGAGAGGCGACGCCTACGAAACCGCAAAGAGGAAAATCACGACGAAGCGCGTCTTCGAGAACGTTATTCGCGCGACGCCGTGGTCATCGTCATTTGCATCTCAAAGTCGGGTTATTGCGTTACTTTTACGCCTCTAAGCGTGTTTCCGCGACCGAGAGCAGCGACGCAACGTCCATTGCGTCCAGGAACGATCGTTTCGATTCTCGAGCTAAGAGAGAACGCGCGTTTTAACACTAAACGTATCTAATCGTACCGTAAGCGATCAAATAATCCCCTACGAAACGGACGTTGATTTTTAGGGAAGAAAATCGTTCATTTATCCAAGGAAATAATTTACGACATACGCTGATGAAATAGTCGAACGTATTCCATTTTTATAAGCGATATAAATAATTAAAATAAATCTTGAAACGGGTCATTTGGCTACGCTTGCTACGTTTGGTATTAACATTCTCGAATTCTTATCGACTCGATGTCTGAAACAACGACGACTGCAAAAATGATTGACGAGAAAATTGAGAAAAATCCATCGGACTCGTAATGTTTCTTTTCTCTTTTTTTTAGACGACTTCAGCAACTGTTACAGATACGAATCACGGACTACTATATACGACCGATTAAAACTCGTCCTTTCTACAGAAAATCGAGTTTTACTTCACATTTAAAAAGTGAAATTACCTTCTTGGAATCGAAATATTTATTCATTTATTTATTTATTTATTTTACAAAGGTGCGTCGACTTGGAGGATCACTATCTCTCTCGAGAAAAAAGTCGCACGGTTAACTAAGTCGAGCTTGTAAATAAATACATAAGAGAATAGATATAAATAAATAGATAGATACGTAGATGGCTCATTAAAGCCTGATCGAATTAGCTGGCACGATCTTCACAGTAGACCATAAGAATAGAAAAATAAGAATATCAAGCAAGATATTTTACGAAGATTAGGAACATTTATAGGAAGAGCGAGTGAGAAAGGTTTCAATTCGTGCTTTCTGCGTTATCGTCGTACGAAATACAACCCATGTGTAATTATCGTGCCTCTTCAAAGACCCTATAGACGCAGACGTGGCGCATCAAACTCGAGTGGCTATTGAATCTCTCTCTCATTTTCTATCTCAGAGTCGTGTCTACCCTCACTTCGTCTCCTTTGCGACAAGGACGCCGCAAGATGCGTCGTACCCTCCCGTTAATTTCGCACGGAAGCTTTGCCGTCCTCGCGCGTACGATGCCGCAGCGATATCTAAAAATCGCGCGCGTCTACCGAGACACCCCTCGTTCGTCCGCGTCGACGAAGAGACGCGCGAGATTTTTCGAAGGCGGACGACGCGCCTTCGAGAGCGAATATTTCTTGGCCAGGCGCCATCAGGAGTGGTCATCGTGAAAATACCGTCAATCCGATTCACGGGGAAGGAAAAAAAGCGAGTGGGAAATATTTGATCGTTCGGAAAGTTCCTGCCGATTTTCAGGTTAGTTTTTTCAATTTTGAAGACGAAGAAATAAATAACCCTACGATCCTAACCACGCACGGTTAAAAAAAATGTATATCGAAATTTAAATGCACTGCGTTTAAGATTCCTTCAAAATCGGAACAAATTTTCCGGACCCCAATAATCAACTATTGACCCGTACCATTTAGCTCAACGAAATCCGAGGGATCAACGCGCAGTGAAGAAACGCAAAGTAAAAAAAGATTAAAGGGTCGAAATCTATTTCGAATAAGATTTTCTGTCCGCGAACCTGGCTCGTGATATTCAAGTTTCGGCCAAAATCGTTGAAATACGGAAAGGGGTTGAATTAGAAAAATCGTAAAATTATGAAAAACAGAAGAAAGAAAGAAAGAAAGAAAAAAGAGAAAGTTCGCGCCTTACGAACGTTCTAGAAAAAGGCGCACCCGACGCTCGCCGTCTCGCTCTCCTCCTCGTTTGACTAACGGCCTCGCACCTGAACTCCCAGCTTTTTTAATTCGACGAGAGATTCTCGAGCGCAGACCTTTGCGATTCCGTGAATCTCGCGCTCCTCGCTCCGCCATTTTCACCGAGCCTAAGGTACCAGTCTTTCGCTGGGGAGAAGAGGAGGGACAAAGAGGAGGGAGAAGAAGAAGAAAAAGGAGAGGCGCGAGGAAGGAAGAAAGGAAGGGAGAAGGTCGACCCACGCCAGGAGATCAATGACGTCACGCGATTTTAAAAGAGGGACCGCGAGGGTCCGTATACCGGGTGTGACGAAACGATCGTCTTCCTCGAGCTACGTGGAAGAATTCAATGGCGATTCGAGGCAACGTCCGTCGGTTTGCCTCTCTTTTTTCGAGCTCCTCGCGATATTCGTCTCCACGCCATCCTTTCGTTCGTGTTTCTAGAGAGAAACGGATTTTTTTTCCCCCTAGAGATACGACACGCGCTTGGTATCTGGAACATTTTTTTTCTTTTTTTTTCCCCCTCTTGAGACGATCGGTTAAAACGTGTTCTTACGTTACGCGTAAGCTCGAGCGTAGATCGGTAGGATTTATCTGGAAGGTGCGCGAGGAGAATTTTGTCGTTGCGCGACCGTAGTCGCGCTTAGCCTCGCGCTTTCTCGGTGCATGCGACACTTGCCACCTCGAAGAGATAAAAATATCCTCGTCGTGTCGTCTAAGGCGACGCTCTTACGGTATTACGACGCTCCGATGTCGCGCCTTTCATAACCGAGAGCGCAGCAATCTTCGGCGGAACGAAGGGAACGAGATTTTGATTCAATTTAGGTATTAGTGAGAGTCGTGTGAAATTTTAATGGATCGCGAGGTATTTTTATAATCGATGTCATAACTTCGAAGTATCGAACGTTTATCTTATTCGATCCAATAGAGTTCGCTCGACAATGCAAGAAATTTCAGAAGCTGTCACGAAGGAACACGATTTTGATTTAATTTAGGAACTAGTGTGAGACGTGTGACGTCTGAATTCGAATAAGTCGATCTAACTGTTGATCTAAGTTAGTTGATCTAAGAAATAGATGTGACAGACTTCGATGGATAATACAACGAATTGCAAAGACTGTCGACGAAGGGACGCGGTTTAACCTCTTAGGCACGGCTGAATTTTGCGCGGGGCTGTTTCTCTGTACGGCAGAGTTCCCAACGCGAATTACGTGTAAATGATAGGGCACTGCAATGTGTGACGGATAGTGCTGTTCTTTACACGAGTGCATTGGAACGAAGTATTTAACGATTAAATTATAATTTTTCTTAAATATATGATACGCGCATTTTAACTTTAACAATTTAATCTAGTAATTAATGGTACAATTCAGTATGGTACGTCTTAAAACACGGTACAAAACAGAGACCGACATCACAATCTTCACGTTCGTAGCGCGATCGTCGTCTTTTATCGTTTTTTCAACATACGGCACAATTTCGTAGCGTCTTTTTAGATGGAAAATGTTTGTCGGTTAGTCTAAACGGGTGATCAACCGTAGATTTCTTGCAGATAATGTTACTGTTCATGTCCCTGTACTTTTAAAAAATTTCTTTCAACAATTTAAGGTGAAAGACAAATTTTTGTTCAAACCTGTGCTGTGATGACATCCGCGAAAGCCACTATAGTGGCGCATAGTGTCTAAGAGGTTAACCCTTTCAGTGCCAGACGACGATATATCGTCATTTGAAAACGTTTCGAGAAACGCGAAAGACGACATATCTCGTTCGTTGTCGTAACTGCGTTTGTTATCGACATCGATAAATATTTTTTGCCATTTCGAAGTGGAAACATTTACCGTGAAAACTTGGTTACCAGGGGTCGTTTTTTGTTCGTAAAAGTGCTCTTTAATAAGAAAAATAAAATGAAACGGGATGAGTTTTCATAAGAGTTCTTACG
>JAITYT010000247.1:670670-681264 GCA_025433975.1 Liostenogaster flavolineata | reverse complement strand
TCTCTCTCTCTCTCTCTCTCTTCTCTCGCTTTACAGCGCGATGCAGTCAAACGCATAGCTAGGACGAGGCCATAGCGACGCGAACGCGATAAATGTTCCTCGAGGCTCGTCCGCTGGTTAACAGGAGAGAGAGAGAGAGAGAGAGAGAGAAAGAGAGGTGGGAAAACGAGTCGAGGAATTCGTGTCGGGTGGTCCGAAAGTTACGAATCGACCGGCCTGACGACGACAACGATTTTAAACGACGTCGCAAAAAAGAAATTTCATTTTTCCAAAAAAACGAGACGCGATGTCGTGCGTCTCTCTCTCTTTTATCTCGTATTCTGTCCTCTCTCTCTCTCTCTCTCTCTCTCTCTCTCTGGACCCTCCGACGAGCGTAAAAAAAGAAGACTCGATTTATCGAAAGAAATCGCGTTAAATTCGCGACAGAAATACCGAGAGCCGTGCGTGAGCGAAACGTGCGTCGTTTATCGCGGTGCACGACGACGACGCGACAACGACGTCTTCGTTTATCGGCGTTACGTTATCGCGGTTGAACGAAGATGGAAACCCGTTGCGAAGGAAGGTTCGTAGCGACGTACCACAAGTCGAGAGATATCGTCGTACGCAGCACCGTATTTGGACGTACGGTTGGTTTCTCTCGGTGCGCGAACCGATTCGCTTCTTATTGCCGCTGCCGATGCGACGCGCGTGCCCTCTCCTCTCCTCTCCTCTCCTCCTCTTTTCGTTTTACGCACGTCGAGGAATTATACACGATTACCGCGAATAAAACGTCGAATTTTTTTTACGAAGATCAACGCGATCGAGAGGACGATAAAGACGAGGAAACGGAGAAAAAAGACGAATAAACGCGCTCGTTCGATCGAAAAAGCCGAACGAAAGTCAATTTTCTTCGATCTTTACCATCGAGAGGACGATAAAGACGAGCAAAAAGGGAGAAAAGACGAATAAATACGCGACAACGAAAATTTCTGTACGCTCGTCTAATCGAAAGCGTCGATTTTCTTCGATTTCACGCGGAAACGATAGCAAAATGAAAAGAAAAGATCGAGTCATCGATGAGTTACAACGCAATCTTAAATCGTAAATCGACTAAGACACGTTTTATTCGAAGTAATTATGTATAATTCATCGATGACTCGGTCGCTTGTTTTTTCACTTTTCGCTCGTTTCTACGTGAAATCAACGACGTACTCGACACGTCCAGGAACCGTAGGCACCATACCGATCGCTCGCTGCGTAATCTCGGCGCTCGTACGCAGCTGATCGTTCGACTTCGATTTGTACCGTTAGGACGCGAGGCGACGTGCCTATCTCTCGCGCGCGATGCAACGTCGTTTTCTCCTCCTTGTCGTTGTCGTCGGCATATCTTGAAATTTTCGATTAAAAATACTTTATTAATACTTCATTTATAAGGAATTTATAATGAATTCATAAGGAAATCCTGACTGACGCGGTCCGAACGTGTCAACGAACGTATCGCGCGAGACGCGAGCTTCGGATCGATCGAATTTTATTCAATATTTTTCTTACTCGTGTGCGCTCGAGTCGAACATTTCTCGACGGATACGAAATCAGTTTTATTCGATCAATCGTGGATAATCTCGGTGAAGGATATATTTCTCCGTGAAATTTGTCCTAGGTCCGATCGATGGTTATTAGCTAACTATAAAATAAAATAAAATAATGATCCTGGAGAGCGTTAACGATTACGTTCACCGGCGTATTTTTCATCTGCAATTTTTCGCGTGCATTTTGCTCGTCGATAAAGGCAACTTCGCCTTCGTCGTACAGGCACAACGAAACGTAACGAAGTAACGAATAATCGTTAAGATCGTTAATTTTAACGCTCGAGCGTGCTTTTAATCCTCCTGAAAACGAATTACGAGAGAACGCGGATTTTTCACTTCGAGACACTTGGGGGAAAAATTCAGGGAATTTTTCAATACTTGGTCTCTCTTCGCCCTTCCGACGTCACTCGACGTCTCTCGAATAACGAATCACCGATCAATCAGGGTGTCCCACAAGTTTCTTTCCTCTTTCTGATACGAAACGAATACACGATAGGAAAGAATGTTTAACAAGTCGTCGATTCGAACGACGATTTTCGTAAGATCGGTCGAGCTACTCCCCTCTCCCCGCTCTCGCGAGACCAACCGGAGAAAACTCGATTAGCAGCGGGTGTACTTTCCGCCTCGTCCTCCTTGATCGCTCGGTAGCTCTACGGAGCACGCGCCGTGCCGTCTCCCATCCCGAAACATATTCAACATATTCGCTAAATCTGCCATGTATGAAATTTCTTGACTAGCCACCTGTTGCGACAATACGACGCGAATAAAAACCCAACGGAAAGGCCGTTCTTGCTCCATTAGTCCTCGAAAAACGCGATTCCCCCCGCTCCATCTTACGCCCTTTCTTGGTCCGCGTGAAGACAACGATGTAACGACAAGGAGAGGGAGAGAGAGAGAGATAAAGAACAAATAAAGCGAACGAGATTAGAGACAAATCGACATCGAATAAAACATCGCGTTTTTCCTACTTCCGAGAAGTTAGACATTTTTCCTCGTAGATGGTGATTTAATTTGCAATATTAACTCGTCTCTTTTTTAAGGCAAACGCGAAAATAATCTCGATCGCGAAGAGTCAAACGTACGCCGAAGGCGTTGGGACAACGCGATGACCAGTTTTTTAAGACTTCTAAGCACGGAGTTACGAATCGTTGCCTGTAAAATGGAAATCGAACGGCGCTCGTTTGGCGTTAATTTTATCGACTAATCGGATTATCGATCGCTTCTTAAAATTACTCATTGTTGCAACAACGTTAACACTGGAACTACCAACAGCTGTTATGTACCCATCTCTACCAAACCGGTCATTTTGACCGGTGTGATATTCGGTTGGCGAAATATAAAAATTCAAAGAAAAGTTTTAAAGAAAATAAAATATATTTTATTCTAATATTGCAGGTACATAATATATACGTAGTACTATTATTTGTTTTTTATTTAGGTTTAGTTATTATTTGGATCACCACAATTTTTACATAAAGACAGTTTTTTTCAGCAGCATAAATACATGAATTTAGAAAAAGTCGTAACATTAATATAAAATATTAAATAAAATTGAGATAAAATCTTGCGAACAATTGATATAACCGGTCATTTTGACCGGTCGGTAGTTCTGGTGTTAAAACGTTTTACGTTAAAAAATATAGGCGTATATTCATCGACAGTGAAAGGATATTTCATATACGATCCTTACAAGAATTCGAATAGTTCGCGGTTCATAATTAATTAATAATTAATATTTCAAATAAAATAATGTTTTCATATTTAATTTAGATATAATTTTATAAACGTTTTCGTATGAAGGATTGTTCAATTCGGCAAAATTGTTATTTAACACTTAGGAAAACGTATATGCAGCAAGAACGCATGCCGCACGTGTTCACGTCGCGCGCTTCCGTTCAGTGGACTGGACTGCCGAAGCGAAAGGGCCAAATCGATCCGTACTTCGCGAACTTAACTCTTCGGATTATTCTTGAAAAAAGTAGGAAGCCCGCGCGAAACTGGCAATCCTCCGTCGTCGACAAGGAGAAAATGAACAGAATTGGCGATAAAAAATGCGCGAACGACAAGGAAAGTCGATCGAGAGATAGACATCGATGGTGATTCGCGGAAGTGCAAAATTACCGAGTGTCCGGGATTCGCGACGCGGCGACGTGAATTAATTATGGGGGGGACGTCGATTTCGCGCTGAAAATTTCCTATCATCGAATTCTCCAAATTTTCGTAAAATAATGTAATTGTAAGATTTTGTAATTTTTGCAAATACAGGCAAAGCGAAAAAAATCGCATTTTCGTGGATAATTTTGTTCTTCTCCATCGGACTAAATTTGTAGATTTTAATTTTCTTTTTTTCGTCGAACGACACGCAAAATCGTAAGAATTTTCTCCGCCTTCCCGCGACTTCCTTCGAAAGAAATTGCGGACCGCGCGTCTCCTTTCGATCCAGAAAGCTCCGATCTACCATTTATTATTTATTATCCTCCCGCTTTTTTCCCTCGCTTATCGGACAAACGCGCCATCGATAAAGATTTCGGCTCGGAGGAGTAAATCAACGTTCGACGAACGACGCGCATTAGCGATTAATCATCGACGCGCCCGGATAAAATATCGTAGGGCGCGGCTCTCGCGCGCCCATGAAAAACGGAGCGGTTTTTGCGTCGATCCGTGCGATGCTGGCGGTCGTGGCAGTGATAGCAGTCGGAACCGTGGTCGCTGTCGTCGTCGTGTCGTCGACGAGCAGATAATCGACGATATTTTACGTTTATTAGAGGCCGAATTTCAAAAAACGCCACCTTTGCCGAATTACGGGTCTCTCGATGAAAAAATATCAATGCGGCCGGCGAACACTGCAGGCCTCTTTGCCCGTACACCGAAAGACGTTGGAAAGTTCGTTCGTTAACCCTTTCGCTCTAACGCCGGATATATCCGTCGTCCGATACGCCAGTCGCAAAGACGGACGCCGGCTATAACCGGCGGTATCGCGAGCTAATTTTACACGGCAGCTACTCGCGTACGATTTTTGGCGCGAGGTCCCGCCGTTCAGAGGCGAAATTGAGTATAAACTATAATATAAACTACGATATAATATAAAGTAAATTTAAAAAATGTAAACTAAACAAGCTATAAATGTACAAACTATAAAAATTATAAAAACTCGAAGTACACGTCGTTGCTTGATATTAATTCCGCACACTCTGGAGAGCTTTTAATCCCTTTGCACCCCGAGCAATTTGGCTATATGCAGGCAATCAACTCTAAGACTATTTTTCTCTGGCTAAATATGACTATGGCCATGAACAAGTTTTTGCAGTTCGTTAAATCGTTAAATCGGCGAACGATCGCTTATTAAAACTTGATGATAAATTGTGGGCAGTGACGCTGGCCGTAGGAGTAGAACGCCTTCAAGTGCCTGGGCAGTACAAGATGGCCTTAGGAGTGGCAAGGGTTAAAACTAAATTCAACGATCGAATTTTTTTCTTCGATCGTCTCGTTGATCTCTCCATTTCTCTCCGATCGAATAGTTCTCGCGTAGAAATGGGATTTGACTCGGGCTCTTCCGCTTCTCGACGAAGGTTTCGAAGTCTTCAAAGGCACGTAACACCCACCTTTCACGTCGAAACCATAACGGCCGGTCAGCAGCCGGATCGGTTCGACGACTTTGTACCACGCGATTCCGCGTAACGTCGAGTCCTACCCTTTGAACAACGAACCTCCTCCTCTTGGACACCAGACCGCGACACGCGCACGCACATTGTCGAAAGCGGGAACAGACTTTACAGCCGATTCGAATTACGTCGCGATTCGATCGCGTTCAACGACCAAAGTGTCCTACGAACGCGAAGGGCGAGTGAAAGACTTGCGATTTTTGGGGAAAAATAAGGAGACAGGAAAGTAGAGTCGCGAATATTTCTTTCTGGACAACGTGAGAATTGATTTTCCGAGCGATTCGATGTCAAAGTGTAACGAAAATTTACAATATAGTCCTAACAGTAAATTGTAAAGTAAATTTAAAAAAATCAAATATGTTGACTCGATCTCAGGGTAGAAAAATCGCACGCTATTCGTTCGTTCGACCGTTTGGAATACGAAGCGCCTAAGATCTCGTGGAAAATGAAAAACGTTGGTATCGTTACATTTTCTATCGCTAAGAATAAGAGGCATCGTCGCGCGAGAGCGTAAAAATCTCGCGACATTCACGAGAAAAATCAACGACGAGCGGCAGGGTCTCCAACCGGACGAAATTAACGGACGGCAGCCTCGTACGCGAGGGGAAGAGAAAGAGAAAGAGAGAGAGAGAGAGAGAAAGAAGGAAGAAGACATATCTCTCGAGCGGCTTCTCTTCTCTTTACGGACGGAGGAGACGGCCGTTAAGAGCGGCGGAATACCTGAGGAACGAGTTGGAAAAAAACGCACACCGCCGAGTCGAGGTGAAGGAACGAGTGCAGCAGTCCCTTCTGCCGCGAGAAGCTTCGTTCTGCTACGTTCCACCAGTCCAGCCGAGAGAGACGACTTCGACCGAGCGACCGAGAGAAAGAGAGAGAAAGAGAGACGTGAAAGGAAAGAGGAAGAAAGACGACGCTGCGTGCGAAGAGAAAAAAAGAGGTACGAGACCGTGAAAAACAGAAAGAGAGAGAAGCATAAGAAGAAAGAGGAAGAAGAGGAGGATCGACCGCCCTGAATTTTATCCGAAACTCGGAGCGACCTCCTCCGTCCTTCTCCGCGCCCGACCAACCACCCACTCATCCATCCCACGAGTAAGAGAGAGAGGCAAAGAGTAAGGCAGCCTTCTCTCTTCAGCCTGCCTGCCGCCTAAGTTCCCCCTCTCTGTCTTTCTCCTTTTCTCTGTCTTTCTCTCACAGTCGCCTTTCACGGCGATCCTCTCGACCCCTCTCTCTCTCTCTCTTCCTCGTTCCTGTGCAGTTTCTCCGCGTTCCTTCTCCTTCTTCTTCTTCTTCCATCGTCGACGGCATAACTTACTGGAGAAACGAGGAACTTACTCGCGATGGAAGTGGTCGAAAGGAAGAAAACGAAGGAAAGAAAGAAAGAGAAAGAGATACTCGTCGGCGAATCTCCGTGCAAACAACGAACTCGTCCTAATTATTCGTGGAGTGTCGGTAGGGAAAGAAGATCGTCAACGCTGCGATAGGAGCGTGCACGCGAGAAAGAGAGAGAGAAAAGGAAGGCAGGAGGGGGCGGAGGAGGCGCGAGTAGTCGTTGCAGCTCGTGGCAAATGAGCGGCTCTCCGTATCGATCACCGCAGGTCACGACTCGCGGATAGGAAAATGTATGTGTGCGTATATACGTGTGTGTGTGTACGTGTAGGCCGCAGGGGAGGAGGCATCTAACGGCCTCACTCCGCGCGTTTGTGTTGTACGTACGCGCGTCACGATGAAAACGCACGACCACCGCGACACGTACGGACGGACGGACGGAAGGAAAGGAGGAAAGAAAGAAAGAAAGAAAGAGGGAAGTAAGAATGAAAGAAAGGAACGGAGAGCGCGGGATAGACGACGAGAAGGAGGAAGCGAGACGGACGTATACACGGGGAAAGGGTCGTTAGAGAGAGAGGGAAAACGTGGACGAATCAACGACTTTACGATGGCAACTCGACCGAGTCTCCGTTCCGCGCGTACCGACTGTCGAGACGGCCGAGGGAAGGGGGGAAGGGGCAAGAGGGAGGCTCGTACTTCCGTGTGCGAAGTCGAAACGAAGAGACTCGCGAATAATACGAAGGTCTCAACGGCGCTTGGTCGGTGCGCGCGCCTTCCCATGGCAGGAGGAAACTACTTTCGGTTGTAAAAGGAACTCGACTCCGTCCTAACCGGGCTTCGTTGCATCTCGTTCTCGTCCTTTCGAAATTTTGACCAATTGCATCTAGAAAAAGAATCCTTTTCGTCGAGAACGTTCTCTCTCGCTTTCTCTTTCTATCTTTCGTTAGGAGAATTTTACGATTAACCATTCAAGACGGATCGTTGTAGGTCGTACGTCTCGCTCCGTTCTCTCGGTTTCGAACTTTTTGAGGATCTACGGTTGCCTCTTAGACGCCTCTTAGACGGAGGGATAAAAAGTTTGTAGTATTTGTCTCGATAAATGCTTTCACAGCGATGACTTTCGATCGAAGGGTGGAAAATGTAAACCGGAGTGCGTTATAGAGTATTGTGGAGTATTAACCCTTTTAGTGGCAGACGCAAACTAGTCCCTTTTCGAGAGATACGGGACGCGTAGACTGCCAAGACGCATTAAGAACGCAGTAAAGGCATAGTTGCATGTAAAAATGTTAAAAAATGTATAAAAGTTCTATAAAAGATTCGGTTGTTATCTAAACGATTAAGAAAAACTGTAGACCAAAAATCAATAATTTATCGTTTATATTTATCATCTCACGTAACGCCTACGATATGTTCGTCTAAATATGTCAAATATACCTGCGATCCTCGAGAAAGCAGTGTTAATAAAAAATAACAAAGAACAAACGTAACGTCTACAACGGTGATCCAAACGACTTCGAAATCTCTTAAAAATAAAAGTTCCGCGTGTAAGTTCTAAGTGTAAGTTAATATGGAGGAAAAATGTCGTTGGACCTCGAGGAGGAGGTGAAATCTTCGAGGATGGAAGAAAAGGGAGAAAGAGAGAAAGGAAAAAACCGTACGTAAAGACGGACGGACGGGCGATCGATCGATCGACGGTGGAGGAAAAGTGTGACACGGCCGATTGGAGCGACGACGCGCATCGAGGTCTTTCCCCGGGCTCGTTACTGGCGATCGTTATGCAAAATCCTCCGGTGCGAGAAAGTTTAACGATTCGGCACGTACCCAAGCTCAACGACCTAGAAAGCACCGCGTTAGTTCGAGGTCGTCGTCGTCTTTCGTAAAATCGTTAATGCGAAATTGTGAATGAAAATGACGAATACAACGAATGAGTACGGAATGGAGACGATCGAACGAGAGAGAAATTATAAAAGCGCGTTTAATAGCGGGATCGTTTTAAAAAATATTCATGGACAATTATAGCGGTCGTCGGTATCAAAGGGATCGGTTGGATACCGTCGACTAAAGTCGACGCTCGTCTCGCGGCAATCAATTCCATTCGAATTAACGTTCGAAGAGGCGAGTAGTGTCCCTTTCGTCCCTTTCGTCTCCCCTTAGGAGGAGATCGCTTTTAACAGCGCGTACAACGATCCGTAATTCATCGGTCAACGAGGGTACGCGTTCTACGTTTACGAAGGAGGGACTGAGAGAGACAGACGGACAGATAGGCAGAACCGAGAGAGAGAGAGAGAGAGAGAGAGAGAGAGAGAGTGACGTTGTCCCCGTCCTCGCGTTTCCAAGCGATTTTCTCGATCGTCCCCATCTCCATCCGTCTTAAACGAGGAAATACCATCGATTGGAAGAAAAATTGGATCTTTCTGGTTCGCGGTAATCTCGTCGATCGAATTAATCGCCGACGCATTGGATGCTACCGTGGTCGCGGCGCGAACGTTCGTGCTCGAGCGCGTTTTGACGCGATAACGATCAACCGCTGGACGATAACCGACGAATTAATGCTACTTAAACCGTTGATTTTATTCGCCTAGCTCGACGATCACCGAACGGGAATTTGCAGGTACGGGTTGCGCCGTGCGCCCGTCGTCTACCGAGATTTTCAACGCGCGAGTAAACGCGCCATTCAATTTTACACGGGCGATAGCGACCGTTTTGCTCGGCTCGTAATCGTTTTCCCTTCGCAGGCGTATCTCGAACGGATCGAAGGAAAAACGCATCGCGATATCGAGGATAGGACAACGATTACGGTAAGGTTCAGGCACGCACCTGGATCGCGTGTAACTTTTGTCGGACGGTGAGCGTTGAGTTCTCATTGTAACAAAAAAATATATACATATATATTGTATATACTTATTATATATTTTCAAGTGTATATATGTAAAGAAAGTATACTTTCTTTAGGTCGAATCTGCCGTACTTCTCGTGCTCCGCGAGCCTTTTATTTTAACCACCGATAGATGGAACGAGGAGTTAATAAAAAATATAATGTAAACAGAATTATAGAGAAGTGATAATAGTAAAGATTAATTGTAGTTTTATAAAACAATTATTATTCGGGATGATAAAGTAAAAGGAAATACGTTTCTCAGTAAACAAGGAAATAATAATTATTTTATATATATACCCACACACGTACACGCTTAAAATTCGACATTTCACACGCACCAACCTAATATATGTATGTACTTGTATGTATGTTGTTTTGCAATCTGGCACGCTGGGTGCAACCCGTGTGTGAAAACGGAAAACGGTGTGTGAAATTTCTATTGTATTATAACAAAGTCTTTCGCGTATTATTTGACTAAATTCGTAAATTCGTAAAATTAGGAGAAGACTTGACTGTTCCTCGTCTTCCGCGAAAGCGGCTTTCTCCCTTGGTATCAAAGGCGATTCAGAAAGAGAGGAGTTCTTGGACGTAGAAAAAGAAAAGGAAAAATTGGCGGCAAGATTCGATCGCTGGCGACGATTCGAGCGCCGTTCTCGTCCTTCGTTTCGTTCCCACGGCGGTACGCGCTCCCGAAGGACGCGGCAAGGATCGCAAGGAGACAAGTCGAGCGAGCCGACGAGCCAAGGAGGCGCTCTCCTTTCCTCTCCACGATGCGACGAGATCCGTCGCGACGGATCGTTAAAGCGCGAGCGAAACTCGAGCTCGATCAGCTTCCGAGAAGAGTTTAACGCAAAGAGTCCATTACACGCGCGATTACGTAAACGGTCTCTCTCTCTCTCTCTCCTCGCTCTTAGACCGTTACCTATTAAGTCCCGTGGATCGTGTAACTATCGCACGGTACTGCGACTGCTACCGTCGACGTTGAAGGAAAAGAGAAGAAAAATCCATGAAGAAGACAAAGAAGAAACGAAGAAAAAGAATTGACGCGTCCAAAGTACAAATGAGAAACGAAATAGAGATAGAGATAGAGAGAGAGAGAGAGAGAAATCCGCCAGCCTCGAAGAATTTATCGTAAAATCGTTTAAAATGGCATCGATGAA
>JAITYT010000247.1:653377-668301 GCA_025433975.1 Liostenogaster flavolineata | reverse complement strand
GAGAGAGAGAGAGAGAGAGAGAGTCTGTAACGCGCGCGAGGTTCTTTTTCGTCGAGCTGGTTTCGATCGTACGAGCGACCATCCGTAGCCCTCCGAACGACGACAACGACGACGACACGGAGGTAGCGAAAAAGCAGGAAGAAGAGAAGGAGAAAGAGGAAAACGAGGAGGAGAAGGAATCGTGTTTCGCGAGTTCGTTGGGTTTGCGCGAGAGCCACCGCCGTCGCTCTCGCTCTATCTCTCTCTCTCTCTCTCTTTCGTCGTCCCGCCGCGTACTCCCTTCCTCGGTATTCCGTCCGCGCCCCCGACCGCGCCTACCCTCTCTCTCACGGAGTATTGAACGAACGAGCGCGAGGAGAGCGGCCAGGAGAGACCGGAGGCAGCCGCGAGTGCGAGGGACAAACAAGGAAGGAGACAGAGAGAGAGACGCGCCGACCGGCAACGAGCGAGAAAGAAAGAAAGAGAGAGAGAAAGAGAGAGACGGGGCCAATGCGAAGCAGGCCTCTTCGTCTCTTCTTCTCTCTGCCGCCGTCGGCCCTCGCTCCGTCTCGCTCGCACTCCTTCTTTCTCGGTCGGTCGGTCGCTCTCTCTCACTCGCACGACTCCTAGTTCCGTATCTTTCCTTCTCTCTCGTTCTCGTTCGTTCGTCCGGTTAGCACCGTTCTTCTTCCTCTCCTTCCTTCTTTCTTTCTTTCCTTCCTTCCTTCCTTCCTTCTCTCTCCCACGTCGAACTCGAGTCGGACTGTCCTTCTCCGTTAACCGGCTAGCAGCGGCAGCCTGCCTACCTACCTCTCCGCGTTCGGAGCGCTAAAATCCTCTCTGAAATGCGACGGTAACACCCTTCCTCCCCCTCGCGGCCGCGTCCTATCTGTACCTCCTCTCACCCTCCCCGCGTCTCCACCTCCTTCGGAACCATCCAACCAACCATCCGACCAGCCAACCAACCTATCTATCTACCTTTTGCCGCTCTTCCGCCGAGTACCGCGCTCTCCCTCTCTCTCTCTCTCGTCGCCGCGCTTCGTTCTACCTCTGGTCGTTCGTTCCTTTACGCGGCGACTCTTTCCAATCGCGGGGCTCTTCTTCCTGCACCGTGCGGATTACCGAACGACGCGAAGCCCTCAGCGTCCTTCTCCGACTCGCGAGAGGTACGACGATCGAAACGAAGAGACGGTGGGACGAAGACGAAAGAGAAAGTCGAGGGAATGAATAAACGAGCGAACAGAAGGAATTTTGAGGAGAGAAAAAAACGAGGGTGAGTGTCAGAGAGAGAGAGAGAATCGTCATTGAGTTTTCATCCCCCTCTGCGCTTTCTTCTTTTCCATCTCTCTCTTACTTTGATGAGAGACGCGCGAGGAAAGGAGCCAAGCAAAATACCGGCGTTTTTACGAGCGAGAGTAGGAAGCTCTAGCGCGGAGGCAGGCAGGCAGGCAGGCATCCTTCAACGTCGCTGAACGAGCGAAATGTTTTAGGGGAGAAGAGAAGGCAGCCATGAAGGATAATGCCGAAGGAGCCGCCGACGTTGTCGTCGTTCCCTAGCCAGTCAACGAGGGAAGGAAGGAAGGAAAGGGCCCGAGGTCGCGCCTTGCAAACGGATACCGACCGAGGGAGAGAATCCTACGAGATGAGAATCGAACGAACCGACGCGCGGATCCTCCACGGATAAATCGACTCCAGGAGGCGCCATGAAAGACGTAAACTTAACTATGCCGATAATCACGACAGCTCTTGTAATAATAATAATAACAGTAATAATTAGAAAAAGATATTAACACGTCGAGTCGGGTCCAAGGTCCGACGGTTTCGAAGTTAAAAAATAAATGTATGTAGTAATTTTAACGAAATTCATCGAAACACTCTAAACAAAGATACGCCTTGAATCTTTGTCGTAACATTCCGAACAACGATGTCTTGTGACTTTGCGAACGCCTCCCTCTTCTTTCGTAATTGATGAACTATTCTTTTTTAGATGTGCACAGGAAGTACGTCTCTGCTCGTTCCAGCCGTCTCAAATATTGCCGCTAGGCTTAACGTGTTGATACAAATAGTAATAATAATAATAATAATAATAAGAGCGACCGTAGTGGCAGAGAATGTCGTAGAAACGCGTTGGGTGGATCGATTTTCGCATCGCTTCGTCGGTAAGATCGAAACGTCGGACTTTCGACGAGCGTTATTTAAGTCCGCGAGGCGAGAAGGAGGAGTCGATCCTCCTCGTTCTCGAAGGAAAGGTTCTAAGAAGACAGGTGGGACGGTATCGGACGGTACAGTTACTCGGAGTTACGAAGCGACGCGGACACGCGCGAACGACGACCAACGCGTTTTTTCACGTAGGTGCGGGACAGCATCGCGTTTCGTAAGAACGAGAAACGTTCGGTCGACGTTACCGAGCGCTCACGACGATCCTCGGTAATTGGAAAACGCCCAGTATCGACTCCGGATATCGCGAGCGTCGTTTTCTTTCTTCCTTCCAACACCGACTGTCGCTTTCTCTCTCTTTTCCTCCTTCCCTCTACGGTACTACGGTTTCGAAGAAAAGTCTTCCATGGAGCCCATTTTTCTTTCTTAACTCTCTCTATTCTTTCTCTCGTAGGATTTTTGGCGCGAAACCACCGTAGCGAAAGGGTTAAAGAATCTAACTTGGAGCGAAGAAAGAAAATCTTTTCGATTATCGGTCGCTAACGAAACGACGTCGAAATGGTGAATAACGCGACTCGTAATAATAAAACGCACGTTATGGGACAGAAATGCGCGACTATAGGAGATAATGCGTGCAGAGGGTGGATAGTTTTACGAACGCTCCGCTTTTTCTCGATGAAAAGTAGAGTTCGATCGATCGTGGAGCGGTGGCGAACGAAGATACGAGTCTCGAATCTATTTTAAGGGCGACTGAAAAATAGATAAGCGCGTCGACAGAATTGCGTACTAGTGGATCGCTCGATACGTGATCACATTTGGCGAAAGTTCGAAAACGAAAGCGTCTGGTTTTTTCATAATCGTCTTTAGGAACGTTCCAACGACGTCACGACGTCGCTTTAATTTTTTATTCGATTCTAAAATCGGTCGAATTCGTCGCGGTATCGAGAGATCGATGCGCAAGACGATCGCCCTTAAAAATCTCAGATAGCGCGCCGATGGTACCTATATGCAGATACTACGTACGTACGTACAGCGTCGTCTCTATGTTCTCATCGATTCGCGTTTAACGATCCTCGTTCAAAATTAGAGCTACGCGAGTGACGACGACGGGTAACGACTCGAGCCGAGAGCCATGGCGAAGCGACACGAGCGGGAGGGTAGGAAGAGTCGGACGAGACGAGGCGTGGCGAGGGAATAAAGAGAAAAGATGGAGGCAAGACGCTGCCGAGACGAGGTGAGCTGACCAGGAATATCGAACGCGACGACGATGGCGACGATGAAGACGATGACAATGATGAAAACGATGAAGATGATCAAGATGATGAAGACGATGAAGATGATCAAAACGATCAAAATGATCAAGACGATGAAGATGACGAAGACCATCAAGACGATCAAGACAACGATGAAAACGACGAAGATGATCAAGATGATGAAGACGATGAAGATGATCAAAATGATCAAGACGATGAAGATGACGAAGACCATCAAGATGATCAAAACGATGAAGATGAAAACGATGAAAACGATCAAGACGATCAAGACGATAACAACGATGAAGACGATGAAGACGATGACAACACTGAAGACGATGAAGATGATCAAGACGATGAAGATGATGAAGATGATCAAGACGATCAAGATTATCAAGACGATGAAGATGAAAACGATGAAAACGACGATGACGATGACGACGATAAAGACGATGACAACGATAAAGATGATGTCGACGATGAAGACGATGAAGACGATAACAACGATGAAGACGATGACAACGACGAAGACGACGTTGACGATGTTGTCGATGATGAAGACGATGACGACGCTGAAGACGATCAAGATGATGAAGACGATCAAGATTATCAAGACAATGAAGATGAAAACGATGAAAACGACGATGACGATGACGACGATAAAGACGATGACAACGATGAAGATGATGTCGACGATGGAGACGATGACATCGATGAAGACAACGAAGACAACGAAGACGATGAAGACAACGAAGACAACGAAGACGATGAAGACGATCAAAAGAACGTAGACTCACCGCACTTCGGGAAAGTACGGTCGCACGAAGCGAGAATTCGAAGGCAAAGAGCGAGCGAACGAGCGCGAAACAAAAACGCGGATGACACAAAGAGGAACGAAGATGGCCACGGCGAAGGAGGAGGGATAGGCGAGGAGAGGCAGGGAGAGAAGCAATCCAGACTGCCCAATACGTTAATCAATAACACAAGTGTCTCGTGTCCGCTTCTGGAATAAAACGAAGCACCCGCCAGGAGGAAAACGGACGATTTCAATAGGAAGCACGGACGGAATATAACCGTTGGAAAACGTGAATGCCGGGTATTAGTCGAGGCTCGACGTCGGCCTCGTTCAATAGTCGATATGTCATAATTAATGCTCGCGTTTGTTTCGCGTTCGGCGAGAGGTTATCCCTATCGTTCGTCGTTCGTTCGTTTATTCGCTTTGCGTAAGGTCGCCAGAGACGATCGATCGATCGATCCGATCCTACCGACCTTTTCCATCTTACCAATTTTGATTTCATCTTCGTCAGCGATTTTAAAAAATATATGAATAAATGAATAAACGAATTGCCCGTATCAAACGATCTCTCGAATTTTTCTAACTTTTCCAAGTCGCCGCGCATCGCTTTACGTACATTTATACGTAATACGCGTTGAGCGTGAGATCGTAATGCTTCGGAGGAAAAAATATAATACATCGAAGGAGCGTCGTCGATCGGCACTCGTAAGAGGACAACTTTTCGTCTAAAAAAACTCGGCTCGAATAAAAAGTTGGGGCCGAGTGCATTTTCGTCGCGACAACTCGATCGGGAGTCAAAACTGGATTTTTCGAGACGAACGTCACGGAATAAAACGACGTTCGTGGAAAGATCGAGTCGCCGGCACTTTTACGATTTCGCGCGTCCTTTCCCCTCCTCCTCGCGCCTCCGCTTTTACTTCATCTCGCGTTATCAGATAAAGAGAAAGGTTCGATCGCGAAAAAAGAGACAGACGGAAACAGAGAGAGAGAAAGAGAACATGATCACGCGAAAGAAGAAAAAACGAAGAAGCGAGAACGATTTCTCGGGGTCCTTTCGTCTTTTCTGGGGAGAACGAAGCTATGGAGGAGGGAGGGAGGGAGGGAGGGAGGGAGGGAGGACAAGTTGGAAGAGGAGGAGGGGGAGGAGAACCGTCGACCAGGCCATGGAGGATTTCTCGTGTAGTCGCGAAGGTCGGTCTGTTTTTTTTCTTCTTTTTCTTCCTCTCTCTCGCTCTCGCTCTGTTCCTCCGCCTATGCGTCCGTCTCTTTTTAAGGCAGCTGAAACGACGACGTGGAAGGAACGCGCGAGCATTTATAGGCTGAATTTCGAAGCGCGTTTGAGCGAACGCGTCGACGACAACGACGGAGACGGAGACGAAGAAGAAGAAGAAGAAGACGACGACGACACGCCCGAGAGAATCTCGAGCATCGAGTCACGACGGAATCTTATCGGACCTCTTTGTTTCCTGGGTAGCTTGTTTACACGCGCAATAAATACGTGGTAGTCGTCGTCTTCGTCTTCGAAGCTTGCTTGCATTCTCGCAAGCTGATTCGTCGCAACGACGACGTCACGTTCCAAACGCAAACGAGATAACGGCGCGATTTCTAACCAAACGCGATGCATCTGGACGATGCAACGTCGGCTGACCGTTCGGACCCCAACGAGCAACGAAAGTTCAAGTTTAATCTAGAGTTTCGAGGGAATGCGCGATCTCTCTCTCGTAAATTTGCGATGGACAAACGTTGATGATGACTGACGATGAACACAGAACGTTGGAAATCGTTGGATTGCGGGAGAAAAAGGAAAGTGGGCGATAAAAGTCTGCTTTCAGTCTGAGACTTCGACTAGATTTCAAGGAAAAACTGCGAATTAATCGTCGCGAGATACGAATAAAACTCTAAAATACGAATTTCATTATTCGTACATCGACGAACATTACGACGAACATCGATAATCGCGATGACGCGACGATGGACACAAAACGTTCCAAATAAATTTCAAAAAAGAATTGCGAGATACGAAGGAAATTCGAAAACGCGATTTTTATTAACGTGGCGCGCTTAGGCGTCGTTCGTTCGTTCCTCTCTATCCCAGTCGAATTGGCGGGAAAAGAGTCGCTTGGTTGATCGACGAGGGAAAAAACGCAATTTCACGGAAACGAAAAGGTTTGACGGTGAAGGACGCGGGGAGAGGAGGCAGGCGGCTTTACGAGGAGCGGTTATTCCCATCGTTGGTCGCGCTAGCGCGCCTGCGAGGTTGGTACGCGTACATATCGAGTTTCCGAAGGCACGTTAGGCGTTACCACGATCCTTTCTTATATGGAATCGCGTGCGAGCCTCGAGCTAAGCCAAAGGAGAAACGAGGGACCGAGGGAGGCCGAGAGTCGTACGCGTCGATGAAACGACGACGACGACGACGACGACGACGACGACGACGATTGTTCCTTCTCCCTCGATGTTTCGGTAGCTTTGACTCGGTTCTGGTCGGAGGGAGGAGAGAGGAGGTAGAAGGGAGAAGGACGAAGGAACGATCGAACGAGCTCGAGTGAGAGAGAAAGAGAGGGAGAGAGAAAGGAAGGGAAAAAAGAGGCCGACTGCGCGACGCGATTTTCGTCTCTGCGGGCGACGTTCCTTCGAAATCGTCTTGTCGCTTCGTCATCGAGGAGTCGAACGAGAAACGAAATCGGAAAAAATGAAGTTTTTCGTTGGAAGAGAGAGAGAGAGAGAGAGAGAGAGAGAGAGAGAGAGAGAAGGAAGGAAAAGGAATGAAAAAAGGACCGACGCGCGACGCGATTTTCGTCTCTGCAGGCGTCGTTCCATCAAAATCGTCTTGGCACTTCGTCAACGAGAAGTCGAATGAGAGACGAAATCGAACAAAATTAAGTTTGTCGTTTCGAGTGAGTAAAAAAGAGAAAAAGAAAGAGAGAGAGAGAACGAAGAAAGAAAAGAAGGTGAAAAAAGGTCGAAGCGCAACGCGATTTTCGTCTCTCCGGTCATCGTTCCATCAAAATCGCCTTACGATTTCGTCATTGAGTTAAACGAGAAACGAAATAGAAAGAAAAGAAGTTTGTCGTTTCGATTGAGTAAGAAAGAGAGAGAGAGAGAGAGAGAACGAAGGAAGATAAAAAAACGGCCGACCGTTCGACGCGATTTTTCATCTCTGATAGCGAAATTCCTACAAAATCGTTTTGCTGCTTCGTCATCGAGAAATCAAAGGAACGATGCGTTCGTTCCTACGTCCTGTATTTTAATTTTCTTTTTCTTTTTCTTTGAAGAAGAAAGTGACGCCGCGTCACGGGCGAAGAACGTCGATTTCCAGAGGCGAGAAAAATTCATCGCGATCGAGGCGAACTCGTTAGGTCGATTTTTCACCATACCAAAGGAAAGAAAATCCCAAAAACGCGGCGCTTCGAACCGATTTCGACCGAACTGGGACGTCCTCGAACGATCGCGATACGTACGTAGTGCAAGTACAAAGCGTGGACCGCTAATCAGTTCGTCCCAATTGCGCGCTTCGACTCGACCGAAACGTTCTAATCGCGTAACGACGACACGACGACGGACGATAACGATTAGAAATCGGCTGACGAACGATAGACGAGGACGACAGCCTCGGAAAGACTCGGAAACTGATCGAAATTTTTTGCGAATAAAGACGACGATACGACGATAGACGATAAAGATTAGAGAGCGATCGACGATCGATAACGATTGGAAATCGGCTGGTAAACGATAGAAAAGGACGAAAGCCTCGAAACGACGCGACGACGGTGTTCGTCGATGCGCGTACCTTTATTTTCGACGCGAGAACATCTACCGTCGTTTTGGCAAAGTGTAACGATCGATATCGAGAAAATACCGTTGCTCGTTTCTTCGTGTGCGAGTCGTACAGCGCTCCTTATTTCGACTTCGAATACGACGACGTTGGTCGAGAATATCCTTTTCTTGAATTATGGAACAGTCGGTAGAACGGTTCGAAGTTGGTCGACTTCTTCGGCAAGGAATCCGATCGAATTTCGAAGAACGCAGAGACACGACGATATGTGTTTTCTCTTTCTTTCTCCCTCATTGCATTCGCTTTAATCTCCGCTCCGTTATCTGCTCTCCATAATTCATCGCGTACCCATTATAAAGCGTGCGAATCCTTCGAGGACGAGAGAAGAGGCAAAAACAGAAAAAAAGTAGAAAGAATAGAAAAAATTAAAAACAAAGCGAATTTCCGTACACCGACCGTCGAACGATCCTCTCTTTCGGGGAATCCAAGCAAACGATTACATCGACGAGACAAAAATTACAAAGAGAAAAGCAAATATTGTTTAATGCGTGGATCGACGACCGACATTGCGATTTATTCGAAGAAAGGCGCGAAGTGACTTTTAGACTCTCCGAGAGACTCGGAAGAGGCTTCGAAAAGGCTTTGAACATGAACGATTACATCGACGAGTCGTAATTTACAACAAGAAAAAAAGAGGACTATTTAACACATCGATCGACGACCGGCACAGCGATTTATTCGAAGAAAGGCGCGAAATGACTTTTAAACTCTCCTAGAGACTCGAAAAAGCTTCGAAAATAGACAGCGATTACATCGACGAAACAAAAATTGCAAGGAAAAAAAAAAAAATTATTTAATGCGTGGATCGACGAGCGACACCGCGATTTATTCGAACAAAGGCGCAAAGTGACTTAAACTCTCCTAGACGATCGAAAGATGCTTCGAAGATGGACGATTGCGTTGTCGTACTCGCGTGCCTCCACCTCCTCCTCCCCCCGTGAACAGCCCCCACCCACCAATCGCTCAAGGACGCTCGTTCGGGGCACTGAAAGATCGGCAGCTTCCGCGCATGCTCCGATCGCATCGATACGCGTACGCCTGGAGTGTGCGCCAGTATCGAATTCCACGCGCGAAATCCGACACCGTGAGAGAAGATTTTCGACGATCAACGACATTTAGGTAACGCGATATTCCATTCATTGATATTCATTGTCCGACTCGTCGGTGGCGCGTATATTAATGGGATGCATTATCGACGGCCTTTAAACGACCTCTTCGAAGAAGACGTTCCTACGAGAAAAGAAGCTATTTTCGTAAAGCAAAGGCGTCTCTTTCGCCGACAGAATCACGATCTCTTTTTCTTCCATCCATTTTCTTTTTCTTTTTTTTCGTTCAACACCGTCTCGTTCGAACAGTCGAACGCGATATTTCGCGCTCTCGCCCCAACTACGACAAAGTCGACATCGAAAGGGCCAAAAGGGATTTGTCTCTTTTGAGATGGTCGTACAAAATCGCGTCTCTTACGAACGGTCGAACGTTCGCTGCACAAATCGATTAACTTCGTAAAGCAAAAAACGAGGAAAGGCGACGGAATAATTCATGTCAATAATTTTACTTTGTTTCTTTCCAAAAGATTTACGTCAGAGTGTAGAATTAATCGGAATAGCTTCCGAAACAAATCGTTTATCATTCAATGGCCAAAAAATTGTGCCGTTTAATGGCGTTAATCTTCGTTATTTAGGACATTTATTATAAATATAAAAGTCTGAGACCGAAGCAAGCGCTTCGACGCTTAAATTTAAGATATTCCAAAAAGTGGAGTCAATCGATTCGTGCAACGAACGACTCGTATCTCGTGTTTTGCGAAGCACGACAAGGTCGACATCGGAAGGACCAAGCGCGACGCTTCGACTCGCCGCTTTTTGCGATCGTCGTACAAAATCGCGTTTGTTCGCGAACTTCTTCCTTCGTTTCTCGCAACATCGTCATCGTCGATAATAATGCGTCGTAAGGTTTCGCAACGATATTTTGGCGACCGCGATGAAATCGCGTTGATTCGACGCCGAGATTGAATCGTAAATAATTTACGTTTCTCGCCTTTTTCGTTTTATTTCTGTATAAAGAGGTAAAGCGCGATCGATCATTCGCGTTATTTCAGAGAGATCGGTATTCGTTTCGCTGCTCTCTGACGGCAGTTATTTATGACTCGGTCAAATATCGTATCACGGGGTAAAAAAATCCACGACAAAGCGACCGACGCCTTTATTTTTATTTATTTTTAATCAAACGGACGCTTCCGCTCCGTCTGCGCGATCCTTCGATTTCTTTTTTCTTTTCTTCTTTTTGTGGAGTAGCAGTAAGAGAATGAAAGGTAAGGATAATTGCCAAAGTAAAGGGACGGCGATCGAATCGAGGAAAAGTTCAAATTTAATCGGAAAGAGTACCGATAAGAAAAATTCGATGCGAAACTTTTATTCGAATCGAGAATCGACAGTACGGAAGGACTTCGGGAAATCGCGTCAAACGGACAGTCGAAACGATTACGTTCGATTATATGTACGCGCACGATATCGAATAAGTACGAATAATACATAACGCGGTACGATAAAATACAAATATTAAATCGGAAGGATTTTCGATCTCATCAATTTTCAATTTTATCTCCGTCAGTTTTAAAGAGATGGTTCCGCTTGCGAAAAATAAATGAATAAATTAACGAACGAACGAATGAATTACCAGTATCGAGGAATTGTTCCAAGTGGTCGCGTATCGCGTCAAGTATATTTATACGATATACGAGTCAAATTACGAGTCAAGTCGATATCGTTACGTTCGATTATACATGCGATATCAAATAATATGAAACAAATACGAACACGTTGGCGCGTCTTAAAAATAAATTTCTACGGCGTATCCCGATTATCGTTTTTCGTACGGCGCGCGCAATTTAATCGGAACGATTTAACGCATCGCGACTAACGATACAATTTTTATGGCTATCGCGAGTCAACGTGCGCGATTCGAGGACGAAATGGCCGGCCGAAAAGTTTCGAGAGCCATCGGCTTACGGTTCTGCGCGTAATTTTACGGATTCGAGTACCACCGAGGTAATGCGATCCATAAATATTTATTAATTGCGCCGGGTCATAAAGACAACGCGTCCGCTCGCTTTAATCCGTCTTCCGCGCTGCGATAATCTCTCATTTCGCGAACGCGCGTCGAAAAAAAGGCGCGTTATATACGACGACGATTTACAAAGCACGTCCTGTCCAATTCGAAGTACGTTTTTCCACGAGAGCGACCAATCGTAATTTTCGCCACTTCGGATCTGACGGTCCTCGTCGGAACGACGATTTTTGCGCGTAATTGCCGCTCGATCGAAAGGCTTAATTACGATCGGGAACCTCGTCCGATCGGAATGCAAATAAATGTAAACAATGTAAATAAGTACACTTGACTGAATAAAAGAAAGTCGAAGGCCCCTGACGAAAATCGCAGATTCTACTAATTTTCGTACAATTTTGGTAGTGACGTAAGATTTTATTAACAAAAGACGAACTGGTAAATTGAGAAAGGAGAACAGTGACAGCGATAGTTCCTCTAAAAATATAAAAATCTTTTAAAAGATGTCTATAAAATAAATATTTCTATAAAAGCTTCGTAACGATAAAATGGCATCATCTGATAAAATAAAATTAATATAAAATTAATATAAAAATTAAAAATTAAAATAACGTAAAAGGATAAAAGAAATACAGCTAAAAAACTTCGTAATGATAAAACAGCTGGCGAAAAGAAGTCAAGCGTACGTGACAACGGCCCGCGAATCATCGAGACACCGTAGAAACGTACGAGCGTTTGGAGGGCACGTTTTCGAGCTCGATTTAATCGAAATCAAAATCGCGAACAAAAATATTTCATCGTTCCTTTTTACCAGTCGTCCACCGCGCTCTCGCTAAAAGCGTCATTTTTTTCGCGTATTTTTTCTTCCGATTAAATCGAAGAATACGAGCGCAACGCGTCTCCGTAGAACTCGAGTTTTGCTGACGGGGGGAAACGCGATTGCAACGCGTCCACGTGCGAGTATTTCGGAATCGCGAATTTGCACGCGAACGCCGCGTTAAAATACGAGACGTCGCGAATAAACGCCGAAGGCGAGATCGCAACGCGATCGTCTTGCGCGTACTTGAAAGCGTCGAGGCGTGTTTCCGCGTAGACCGATTCGAGATCGCGACGAGGAAGAGAGTCGAGGAGCTTACCGATCTCTCGTCGTCCGCTCGAATAAAAATCCATTCGGCCGATTTTCTCGTCTTTCGACGACGTTTTTCGTTTTCTCGTCTTCGTAAGTCGTTTTTTTTAAATATATATTTATTATTTTATTATTTATATTATATCTTTATTATATATATATATAAAATAAATAATTAGATATACTATATAACTAATTTTTTTCTTCAAAAAAAATCTTCAAAAAAAAGAAAAAAAATTTCTTCACAACCGGCACGAACTTTCCCAATATTTTTGCAGCTGAGATCGCGATCGCATTTGGTCGGTGTTAAAATGATCCATCCGAATGGAACAACGATCGCGAATGATAGAATGTTCAATTCTCGCCTACGCGATCTTTGAAAATTCGGTCGATTTTCTCGCGCTTCGTACGAATTTGCCATAGACTCGTCGACAAGTGAAAGGTAACGCGCCGATTACCGAGACAAATTCTACGCGCAGAACGATCAAGATGGCGTCGAAAAAAAGATCCGATGCCTAAGGAGGACTCGCCGCGAAGCGTTTCATCATCGCGAGAAATACCGATTATCGCGATAGTTGCGATAAAATTAGTGGTTTACTCGGATACAAGTCGGCTAGCTTGCATATTTAACGGTATCCATTAGTAGCCTGGCCGATGCGTACGATATAAATATTTATCGCGAGCACACGTCGTATTTCTATCGATTCGACATTTTAATAACCGACGATTAGAATTATGAATTTATCCGGGATTATATTTCATTCATCGATCCCCGTCGCTGCCTCGTAAAAAAGGGGGCGACGTCGAATTACTTTGTAAATCGCGTGTCTGGGAGAATTTTGACGTGAATTTTCGACGCAACTATCGTAAAAGCGTCGCGTCGATCTCGTCGTAGTTGGCTTACGGTAAACGGCGAACTTTAACAATTTTTCGTAACCGTATGCGACTCGGAGTGGGGCGAGACGATCGCAAAAGCGCATCGTCATCGATCGATCGATCGATCAAATCGATCGAGGTAGAAGAGACGATTCGGCTCGAGTAGTAATTCTTATCGGTTGGCATTCGTTCTTATCCTGCGTATCACCGCGTTACGATCAAGCGCTATCGACTTTTGCCTTTGTCTCGTCGGTGACACGCGTTTTATAGAAGCGAAATCTTTCCTCGCGCCATTCTCCGCTCGCTTTTTAACCCTTTATAACCTTATGAAAAATGTTTATAAAACCATTAATATTCCTAATGATTTGCCGATAATTTATAGTTTTAACGAAAATTTTGCAACGTTGGCACTTAACCTCTTAACCGTGTACGACATTTTTCGTCGTGCCCGAAAGACTACCAATTCTTTGAATATTGAAAACATTTGATGATTTATATATCGAGTAATGTAAAATTTGTTGCAGAAATAAAAAATCTATATGTTAAAAATATATAAAAAATATTTTCTTATATTTCTTTTATCACACAGCTCCTAGTGCGAACATTACTTTTGTGTTTCACAAAATTTTATTCCCCGGTTAAGAGGTCAAAAAGTAACACATTGAAGACGGGTGACGAGATATCTCGTTTTATTTTTCTTATGACGAATGACAACGTCAATGACATGGCAATAATATGGCAATATTAACGAAATAAATGTACGTGGAAATTTCGAAAGCGCGTCGAGCGAGCAGAGTGTCGTTTTCGATGTGTTAACGCGCGCGCGCGCAAGCGTATCGATACGAACACGCGATAAGAATCGATCGTCTTTTTCCCGGTTTTTTTTCCTTCGTCGTCGCGCGGAGGACAAAGGGAAGCGAAATGCACGGCGGTCGCAAATCGAAGGAAGAAAGGAAACGATTGGAACGCCCATCGTGTCCACCGAGAGTACAATGCCACCGGTAGAAATATAACGATCGCGCGTACGTGCACAAAATTGTGTTTAAAAGCGAAGCAATCATTTTTTATCGTGCGCGATAATTAGGGAGATTAATCGGTAATAGTGGCGTGTCGTTTATCGTGCTAATTGAATGTAAATAAAAATGGATGATTTTGCACGAGCATTCTCCTATCTTCCGTTTTGTCGTACACGTGTATTTCGCGATGCACGCGAAGGGGCCTCGCAATTAAAGAAACCAAAGCGAAGCGAACGGCGATTCTTTCTTCTTTTTTTTTTTAAGGTTAGAAGCCGATCGTAATTCCTCAAATTTCTCGAAATGTCGATAATATTTCGTCGAATAATTTTATAAACCGCGAGAAAAGATTCGAAGCATCGAGTCGAAGATCGGACGAATTCGTATCTCCATCGATTCCACAATGTTTTTTGCTTTATCGGTGGAAAATCCTTTCCTCGAAATTCTCTCCTTCTTGTTCAATTATTGACGACGATAACGACGTACATTTAGGCTCGATTATCTCTACGCGAGTCGCAGTCTCTACGCGATAGTGAAAGAAAACACGTGGTACTCGTATATACGATTTTACGCAACGCGATTGTTACCTTCGTCTTCGTGCAATTTTGTATTCTTTTTAATACCACGCGCGATACTTTGGAATCGCGAAGGGAAAATTCCGTGAGAAGTTCGCTCTAAAAACGTTCAAATTCTCGAAGACTGTCAAGATGATAATGTTGGATTGTCCGGAAAGTTCGTGCCGATTTTGAAGAAAATTTTTTTCTTTTTTCTGAAGATTTAAAAAAAAAGAAAATTAATTATATAATATATGTAACTATTTATTTTA
>JAITYT010000247.1:601933-616907 GCA_025433975.1 Liostenogaster flavolineata | reverse complement strand
TCTCTCTCTCTCTCTCTCTCTCTCTCTCTCTCTCTCTCTTCGTCTCTATCGAAAGGGATAAAAAACTTTCGCACGCAATAGCTGGCGAATTCGTCGCAATTGACGTCGTCTTTGCGTTTGCGAACATGCGCATCGAGCTGGTCGAAGGAGTTGTTTGCCGCTCGTTTATCGAGTTATCTTCGTTAATGCGCAGCGATCGAAGACACAATTAGGCGCGTTTGTCGGCCTCGAGCGTCGGCGAGTCGTTCGCTCGACCATTTTCTTTCCGAATCTTCGTAAACCTCGAGCGGTCCTCGGCCATCGCGTACGAGAGACGTCCCGACGTTGGCACGCCATCGAGTCGAACGGCTCTTTAACGCGGCGCGTTCCGATCCCTACTTATTCACGGAACGAGTTCCACGGCATCGAGTAACAGACGTAGGAACTCCGAGAACGAGTTTCGCGATAAATTTCGATCCACCGTACGGATCGAAAGTTTCGATCTTTACGGATCGCCTCGTATCCTCCTGGAATCGCGTTAATCGAAAGGCGACGTGCATCGATAAATACCGCAGCTTCTAAATGCGCGCATACGAAGGCATGTCTTTATACGACCAATGCGTTACCCTCCCTGACGAACGTACCATCCGTTCGTCGAACAAAGGAGACGAGAGAATCCGAGTTAGACTCGCAACGAGCGCACCGCGTTCCGCGCAAGTCTAGGTCTAGTTTAGTCTTCTTAGTTGAAACGTGACCTTGCGAAGGTGCTTAATGATTTAATAACTACCAAATAATAATAATAATGATGATGAAACAAGGATCAAACTATTCACGATATATACGGAGCCTAAGCTCAAGGACGAATAGATACGGAATTACAAATTACGAATTACGACTGTACGTATGGACGATACGACTATAAACGAGGTTACACCAAAAGCAAAATCGTAACGAAAACATTCGCGTTTAAAGAAAATCCGACGTTTCATATGCGTCGTTTTTATGGTTCCATGTGTAGTTTTCGTGAAAAACTGTTGGTTAAAGACGAAATAACTTTCCGAACAATCCAATAGAAACGATTGAAAGTGGAAGAATCGGAATCGGACTTCGATGGTCCAGACCAAAATGCCCGGCGTGTGGACGGACCTTTATAAGCGGCGAGCGCCCGCGCGGGATCTCTTTATGCGCCGCGAGGGCCGAAGAGGGTCGTCTTCCTTCTTCTCGGTGGACGGCCCCTGCCCTGCCTCCGATACCCGGTCCTCCTGCTTACGCTGCCCTTCCTTCGTCTCCTCTTTCTTCCACTCGTCTTCTCTCTCTCGTTCGAAGTCGTCGTCGTTCGTCCCGCACCGCTGTTCTTTTCTATCTTACTACTTCTTCTTCTTCTTTCTCTCTCTTACTACCCTACCAATTCCTTGTCACTCTCTCTCTCTCTCTCTCTCTCTCTCTCGTACCTTTCCAATTCCTTCTCTCTCTTTCTCGCATCGTCTCGGCCTCGCGGCGAGTCATCTCGTTTAGGACGCGCGCGCGTGAGGCGGCAGGGTGGGGGTGCGAGGGGACGCGAGGTGAAAGAGCAGCTAGAGGAGGACGGGACGGCGGGGCGGGAGGGGGAGACGACGGCGTTGGAGGAGATAGCGGAGTTGGACGCGGCGGAGGGGAAGGGGCGCGCCGACGGAACGAGGCACGAGAAAAGAAGGAGAAAGGAAGGAGAAAGAGAAGAGGCGACAGGTCGAAGGAGAGGGGGAAGGTTCGCGGCACGGAAGGATATATGGCTCGCTATCTCCCCTTGTCTCCTTTCTCCCTTCAGCCTCCTTCCGCTCTTCCCTCTTTACGGTATTATGTACTCGAGAGCGGCGTTACATACGACCTCTCCCTCCCCCCCTCCAGCTCCTTCAATCTTCCACTTCGCACATAGAGAAGCGTAAACGCGCGAGCTGCTTCGCTTTTCCAGTGCGCGCGGTGCCGATTCTCCGTGCACGCGGTAGCTTTGCCTCGAATTTCGCGTGCATGTGTATATATATGTGCACCTAAGAGAGAGAAAGAGCGAACGAAGTGCGCGAAAGAGTGAGAGAGAGAAAGAGCGACGAACGTGCGCGAAGGAGTGAGTGAGTGAGAGAGAGAGAGAGAGAAAAGAACGACCGAACGTGCGCGTAAGAGAGAGAAAGAGCGAGCGCGCGTGGAAGCTCGAGGCGCGCTCGTCTTCCTTCCACGCGCACGCGCGTTCTTCGCGTGTGTTCGTTTCGTTTACCTCTACCAGCCCTCCCTACCCTCCTCCTACGTATATTCGATCTCTCTCCGTCGGTCCAGCGTGTGCATGGCGTTCTTACTTCGCACGCGATCGAGCGGCACTCCGGCAACATCGAAGATGCGACGGCACCGCGATCACGCGAGTACCGCGTCGAAATCAGCATCGGCCCACTTCTTTCCCTTCTCTTTCTTAGCTCTTCTGCCTCGTCTTCAACGTATTATCAGGTAGACGGACAACCCGGTGAGACGGCAGATAAGAAGATAGGAAGGAAGGAAGGAAGGAAGGAAGTCGTGGAAGAATGGCGTCGATCGGTCGACGCTCTTTGATATGACGGTGTCTCGCTTGGGAAAGATAAAGATAACGATGACGACGACGACAAGGCAGACTTCATCGAGGGCGAGGTCGAGTCGACGAGGTAGTGGAAGCCGATGGCTTTTGCGGGATCGATCGTAGCCGCGAATTCGGCGAAAATTCGATCTTCCACGAATTTTTAACGCTAAACGGACCAAGCAGGGCCAAACAACCCTTTTCAAAATTTAGTTTAATTCTTTATATCGTTTATAAAAGTGGAATACGTTTGACTACTTTATTGGTGTGTATTGTACATTATTTCCTATAAATTTTCCTAAAAATTAAATAAATATAAAATATAAGTTCCTAGAAATTTTCTTATAAAAGTCAACGTTTCTTTCATAAGAGATCGTTTGGCCGCTTACGGTGTGATTAGGTATGCAAAAATGCCGGCAAGTTTAGCGTTAAGGGAAAGGCCGAAGTTTCGAACGGTGTTAAGTGGCGTTCGCTCTCTTAGAAAAATTCTTTCGTTAGAAGAAATAAATTCAAAGTCGAAGTATGATCGAGAAAATGATCGATGGATCGTTGGAGTCGAGCCGCGTGCTTCGCTTCCATCGCTGATTACAAGGTTGCATTTGTACTCGTTCATTCGAATGTCGACATTCGAAATTATGAATGCGACGGATATCTGTTGATCCACACTCGCGGTGTATGTGTGTGAGTGTGTGTGCGATTTTTCTCGATGCGCGTGAAGAAAATAGCTGACGAAGAGCTCGTGGGTGCCGGTAGAGTCTAAAAGGAAACCGTTTGTGGTAAAGTACGCGTTGGAAAACGCACCACACTAATTTCGTCCCATCGACGTATTTGGAGAGGAAAAAAAAATTGTTTGACGTCAACTTCTAAGGACGAGTGAACGGAATAATATTTTTAACGTGCTTTGAGCATGTCTCGATCTAATGATTATTGCGTTGGATCGTTTCAATCATCGTAAAAATAATAATATTAGGTCGGGGAAAAAGTATTGCGTGTTTCTTATCTATATCTTCCATCGTAGGAAGACGTTATAAATAAATTATTTGTATTTTTCAGTTTCTTACCGACGATATCATAATTCTATTATATTGTTTGTTTGATTGGGGTTCGTAGATATTATAAACAATATTACATACGTGCAAATAAAAAAAACATCGAAAGTCCTTTACGTGGTATGTCGTAAACGATTTCGCGTCTTTACATCGCCAAGAAGAATTTTTAGTCGCGTAGAGTACGAATTTTTCATCTTAGTACGCGTATTCAAACGAGCTTAAAATGTACTTAAAATGCGGCTCGTCGCGACATCTACCGGTTACGAATGGTTTTATCGAAGAGAATTTTTATTCCGTTTAGAGACTACCGCGCCATCTGTGCGAGAAGATAAGTAACAAACTAATGCATTGGAAATACTATTTTATCGACAAAACAGAGCATAGACTGGAAACATGGAATGTTGATAACGACAAAGTAAAAATCAAAATTACCAAGAAGTCGCGTAGATCATCGTTTCAGTTAGCACTTTCAGGAAATATTCGATACTTCTACGTCAATAAACCAAGATCTGCAACAAATACGATCAAATATATGTAAAAAAGTATTGGAAGATGCGATGTTGCCTAATACGAGTTTCTCGGTCAATAAATGGAAGCTATTAAATCTAACACAGGCGTATTTGAAAGAAAGCTAAATGACTTGAGAAATCGATTGGTTCGATTGTCGATCGAAGTCAACGAGAAAGTACCCGAATGAATATAAAAAGTCGAAATGAAAATGTAAATTCATAAATATTTATTTGTAACCGTCCATGGAATACGTGCACCCATTTCCACTCACGGGAGGCGAAATAATAAAAGGAACAAGAATCCGGATATAAGTATATTCGCTTCATAAGAAATTAATATGAAATCTCCAGTACGTTTCGTTAAAGTTAGATCGTAACTTTGATGCAAAACGATTATCTACTGTCGACAATTAACGTTTAATTATTCATACGGTAAAATAGGTTAGCGTCGGCGATATTCTATCTCCACGATTACTCGTAACGCGTAATCCGTATAAATGCTCTTATTTAACAAGTTACGATATTTCTTGATATAATTTTCGAAACAATGTCCGAATACAAATTCTTTCCCACTTCCTTATCTTTACTTACCTATTTTTGAGCACTTTGTTCGACGATCGAAGACTGCGTTACTTTACTTTCAACAAGGACACCAAATTCAAAACTCTTTTCAGTTTGAATTTGAAGTCAAGTTACCAACAATAATTAGCAGATATTTCGATAAAAAAATTAGAAAAAACAAATTTAGAAACGAGAATATCGATTATGTTCATTATCAATTATTATTATTTATAAGAAACGTACTAAATAAGTGTAAAATGAAAAGTTTTAATTGTTTAATAAATTCGGTTGTGGATTCAAATAATGAAAGTGCTATGTTTCACCGTCGGATGGCGCTGGCAGTACCGTTTGCACAGGTTGTAAATTATATTCCTTCCGCAAGGTGCCGCCACCAGTCCGGCCACGATCGGGCCGATTTGCGGTACGTACACAGTCACGCGTAAATCGCGAAATAATTGTACCACAATTGCATTACACTTTCCACATTCTATCAAAGATCACTGAGCAGTGGTCAATCTGTGAAATCCGCAAATTGGCTTTTATTTGATCTCGAAGCAATAAACATAAATATTCGAATTGCAAGTACGAGGTACAAATTGTATTACGGCGTGACGCTAACTTAGTACGTTGTTTAATTTTTAAACATCGCACAAATATCAAATAAATCGCTTTGCGAATACAAACGTAAACACGAATATTAACGGTTAAAAAAATCTACTTTCGAACAGAAAACACCGAAATTACAGAATCATTTAATTCGAGTTTAATAATTATGTATCTAAAAAAAAATCGTGTTAAAAATTGTTATTTATTTCGCTGCGAACAAGTCGTGCGCTTTAGAAATTAGAGTTGAAAGCGACTCGCCTGTGAAGCCTGAAAATTCCTCGCGAACAAATAATCTATCTACGCTACTGTCGGAGAAAGCGTGGGTTACGAATAACGACGGGACATCCATCCAATCACGATATATGAGTTATATATGGAGAAGATCGGCAGATCCTACTAAACGAGGACGATCTTTGTGCGACCGTAAGCGCTCGCGCGCGGTGAAAATATTTCAATATTTCTTTTTTTTACAGTTCTATTCGCATCGAAGCAGCAAACTTCGACCGGACGACCGTCGTAAGATCGTTTCCTCTTATTTTTGGTCCACTTTGTTTTTGCTACGAAATCTCAATGGCGAAAAACATTTATTTATTAAAGAAATCTTAAATACTAACCGACAAAATAATTTCCATCATTATCTAACACTTTTTGGCAGCGTAAAGGCAGTTGTTCGATTTTCACTTTAAAAAATCTTTAAAATAAAATAAAATAAAATTGTTAAAAATCGAAGAAGTTTTAAATACTTTCCTGTAGACTTAATATAACGACTTAAAACTATAGGCTTTAAATATAGACTTAAATATAGATTAAAATTTAAGACAAACATTTTGGTGCGCACGGCTCCGTTGAACTACGTCGCAAAATTAAATGTCTTTATATTGCGCTATTTTTTTTTAATGAAAATAACTAGAAGAATCGTGAAAATATTAGTTTTCCGAGCGCGCTTAAATAATTTATATTCGGTTGACACGATGCATTTATTAACGAGGTACTAATACGATAGCGGTACACGCGGCGTGGAATTGACACTTTACGGAAAGCAGTTTGACACAGAGCGTGACACGAAAATGGATAGAAGACAAAGGCGATAAAATAAATGCTCCGTGAAGTTTCATTAATTACAGAATATTGTGTATCTTGCATAGAGATAATAATTCTTCCGATAAAATGTTCTTATTATATTTTAGAAGGTTCCCTAGAAATTCTTCGTTATCGTCGTATCGTTTGTCCTATCGTTATTACAAATTCACTCTTTGTCTAAAAAAATTCTATGACTGAAATTATTCTAAGGAATATAACGAGATTTGTATCTCGTGCGAACGATCAAATCTGAATGGGCAATTTCTTAGAAAATATGGGCATCTCCGGTACACATTTCTAAGCTGACAGAACTTTCATAAGAATCAGAAGAGTGGGAATGGCTCGTAGAAGAAAATTAGCAAGCACAATTAAAATCTTTTCGAAAGTAAAAATTTAACGCTACGGACGTTTCGTTTAAACGTTTCTTCCGTGACAAGCGGGCACCAATATCGTAAAATCACCGATGCTCCCGACAAAAATATTATCAAAAATATTATCCTTATCTCATCGTTATCCGAATGACATCGTAGCGACAAGTGTTTCTTTCATTTCTCATTTTCGATACATTTAAACGTTGTAAAAGTTCGGCATAATTTTGTATCTAAAAAAAAGAAAAAATATATATATAATCCAACGTACAAACATTCGTCGTAATATTAGATCTTCAAGGATGAAATTTATAATTGATAATACAGATTACTAATAGTTTCTACAAATTTCATCCTTGACGACCTGATAGTATAAGTCTGATGGCAGTATTGTTTATCGATATTCAGAAGAAACAGCCGAATGAGAAAGCAATGCAAGTGACCATACTTGAATGGACCGATCTCATCTTTTAATTTTATCACCGCGACAAAGTTCGATCAAGTTTGGAATAGTTTTGTATCTAAAAAAGGAAAAAAAAATCGAACGTACAATAAATATTTATTCGTCGTAACAGCGTGTGTCTGATGACGGCATTGTTCATCGATATTCAGAAGAAACGGCCGAACGAGGAAGCAATGTAGGTGACCATATCTGGATGGACCGATCTCGTCGTGGGATCCTTATTTTTCCATTGAAGAGTCGCGACAGGAGCGGAGAACGAGAGACAGTGCCCCGCTCTTCGTGTTACGTTCCGACTTAGGCGGAAGCCTTACGCACCGTTCTATCTCGTTAATTGTTAAATAAAATCTCGTAGTAAAGTCTCGTTATTGTATTAAATAAAAACGAACGATAGGAGAGAAAGAACGGACGATACAAAGAGGAAAGGAAAAGATCGGCATTACCAACGTTTGCATCTCGATGCTTCGAACCTGGTTGCGTTCGAAAGTCTTCCTTCCTCGATTAACACGCGTTATTACTGCCATGGTCATCGCTGGAACGATCAGTAAACAATAATTCCGATCTAAACGAAATCTTACAGCCATTTACAATCGACGTTACTCCTATCGCCTTAAACGATTTTTACAATAGCTCGCAACTGGTTTAACGCGAGGATCGTGCGCGGAAAATATAGTGAAAGTGCGATCGAACGACGACTCGTTCGACCATTCCATATTTTCATTTACGTTTCTTCTTCGTTTCGATGAATTTCCTCGGACGCGCCTCAAATCTATAAGGATGTTCTTTCTTTTCTCGTTGAGCATTTTTTCTGTCGATGGGAACAACGGGTGTGCGCGAATAAAATCGAGGGTATATACAGAGTGAGCCAACTTGAGTTGACTTAACAAAGTACACTTTCATGCGATGATATAAATTTTAAAAAAATATTAAAATTAGAAATTCGTGGGTATGTACAGGGTGGCCAACTTGGGCTGATTTAACAAAGTACACTTTCACGTGATAATTTAATTTTTTTAAAAATATTAAAATTACGACAGTTCTATAAGAATAAAGAAGTAAGTCCAAGTCGGCCCACTCTGTACTTTCGAGATGCGTGATTCGCGGTGTAACTCAATGAACTTCTGCCGGAATAAATCGCGGTAATCCCAAGAATGCTCCCTTAACATCGCTCCAAGAAACTTGAAATGCAGCGAACTCCTTCTGCTCATCTTCTGATCATTTTGCAGTGATCTTCCGCTTACCGATCTGCTTTTCCTCGTTCCTTTGCTTCGTCAATGTCTTGACGAATCTCTAAGTCGCTACATTAACGTTTTAACATTAATTCTTTACGTCCCGTAATCGAGGTTTACGATTCGTCGACATTGCGAAAGCGTCTTTCTCGAGTCCCGGATAAGTAATATATTTTTAATCGAAACATCATCGAATCGTTCGTTAGGATAAGAATCCGTGATCGCGAATTACTTGTACATCTATTTTTACGCGTAAGTAGGAGAACGATCGTTACGAATTCCAAGCAAGTATTTCCATTCTCGATTAAAACGTGATTTATACGCGATAAAGTTTCGCTAAAGTACGACGTACGAACGCGATTGGATGCAACGTTGCCTCGGCATTAATACGATTCACTTGACAAAATATATTTCTTCGCGACAGCTGTTACCACCGCAACGCGGAAAGTCTGAAAAAATACACGACGATCGCGTGTAAAGTAATATCTTAAAAAAAAAACACGTAACGTGTAACGTATAAGTACGCGCAGTATTGTACGAACATAACGTAGAATGTACTTAACATACCGTTGATAATTAATTTATGAGAATATTCGTATGATTCCGCGATGGAAAATCTCGAAACGATTTTGGTAAACGTTAGAAATATACGCGCGTCGATTAAGAAAATTTCAGACGCTCTATCAAAGATTCATTCCAGTAATGTTCGCGAGGAACGTTTTTATTGCTCATCCGAGGAAGCAAAAAATCTTTTCAATCGCAAATCGAAAAACTCTTTCGATGCATATTTTTGCTCGATGTCGACGGCGAACGATTACATAAAATGCGCGTCGGCGAGCAGGAGTGTAAACATGCAACAACAAAAAATGTGCGATGAGTTTGTATCGATTCCTTCTTCCGAAGCCGAACCGAAGATGTTCATCGACTACGGTCTTCTGTATATTAATGGTAACAGTACTAGCATCAACGTCCTCGACATATATCGCACCGACACTGGTGAACCGTTATCCTTTGATTTTAATTAAATCATAATTAAATTTTAATTAAAACGTCACCAAACGCCACTGGCGCGCGTTCGCTACGTCCGATTACTTTAGCAAATTTATAATATTATTTTGATTTTACGCAGAGGAAAATATTAATCGCGTACGACAGGGACGCAAAACGCGATTTCTTCGCTATCGAATTTTATCTAAAAAATTCGTCAAAAATTGTAAACGCTTATTATCGGTGGGTGAAATCGTTTCAACTCGAAGATCATCGTCGTGGAGAAAGCTCGATCGACATGATTCTCCAAGTTCGTTGAATCTGCGGAGGTTTTACTGTTAGAGACTACTCTACATTTTTATCGATTAAAATACCCTTTTTCATGTTGACGTAATATCAAATATTATATTATATAAATGATATAAATATAAAGCGTAATTAAACGAAAGGATAAAAAAATATATGGAGCGCGTTAAATAATAAGCGACGTTGTTTAAGTAATTTAAGCTGTTCTCTATGTCACTGCAAGAACGCGTCGAATTATTTTATCCAAAAGTAACAAAGACCGAATAATGCAAAAAAGAAAAACAGGAATTTAAATGACACTAAATACAAATATTGCGCGATTGATATTACGAAATCCGATGAGAGATTTAAATATGTCAACAGATGCGTCGAATAAAGGAAATTCCGCGCGCGTACGGGTCTTCTTTCGTAACGTTTCTCTTTTTAAGAGAATTACGTCACGATAAACTGCAACGTAACTCGCGATGAGTTTCAAAACGATCGTTTAAAAAATACGCGCGATAGGTCGTACAAATGATCGTTTAACCAAAATCGTCACGAAGTTAAGGATTTGCCTGGCGAATGACACGATGAAAGAAGGACACGCGAAATCCTCCATCGAACGTCCATTTGCATTTCCATGTACCGGTATAATTTCTCCTAGGCGCAATATTTAGCAATATCATGGACAATAACTTTCTTCGAGAAAATCACCGAACGAGAAAGTCGAATCGCGATACGCTTCCGATCGACGAGAACTCGTTCGAAAACGAAGCGATAACGTCGTTCTACGATGAGGCTTTAGCAACGCGCCGAGGCAGGCGACACGTTCAAGTACAGTATCGTAAAAGTTTAAAAGCGTCGATGCGAATACGCGTGAGTGCGCCTCGTCTCGTCTTGCCTCGCCGAGCCTCGCCGAGCCACGACACGTCGATAAACAAAGAACTTTCAGCACTTCTCCTCGCTGCGGCGTCTTCCTTCGTTCCTCTGGGTCTTCCTTATCGCCGTGATCGCATGCATGCGCTCACGAGCGCACACACACCAGTGGATACCTGTAATACGAACCTCCTGCTTGATTCTTCTGGTCACTTCCTGTACGCAGAGCGAGCTGCGAGGCTCTACGTCATTCAGGACGTTCCTCGAATGCGACGATTAAAGATCGATGTACGAATTTAATTCCTTCCTGTACTTTAACCCTCTTAGTGCGACAGGTCGATTTATCGGCACAGTTAAGATTGCTACAATTTATTATACCAACCGCATGCGGATATCTAAAACGATAACATCGTAGTGTTTCTTTTTTCCTGAGGTGATAGATTTTATTAAATTCATTTCCGAATGTCTCGCTGGTACCGTTGGACTACGTCGCTAGAACGTCAGATTAAGAAGGTTAAAGAGTCTGACTCGTGACGAAGATTTTCCCCCAAACACGAATATCGCGAGCCAGGTGAACAAAAGATCTCGTTTCATCGGTATTTTTCTGATAATGACACTGCCGATAGTAATGACCAATTTCGGCCCTTCGACTCAAACTGACATCACTCTGGTTTATTTGTGATGTCGTCGAGCTAAAAGACATAGAAGGGCTTAAAACGCCCGTTTTCTTTACCATAACTGTCATCGTAGTCGTCTAGTCGGATGAACGACGTCCGAACACGCCAAGAATATTCATCGAACGGAGACGTTTCGAAGGAGCTAGAATCTTCCTTATTTTGACTCGGAAGGAAGGATTATCGTTTCCTGACGCTTCTGTATTTCGACAGAAATTTTCATTCGCTGCTTGGTATTAACTATCGAGTATGTCTAAGCTACTAACAGCGTAAAAAGATAAATTCTTAATTTATCGATAATTTAATTAAGAATAAAATGTTTAAGGAAGTAATGGAATTATACGCGCTGATCGAAACGATCCAACCTCGACCATAGGACGTTTCGTGGGTCCGGACGAGCAGTCGCAACGGAAATTTCTCTAGTTCCATCTAGGTGCGACCAATAGGCTATCAACGAGAGACAAGCAAACGATCACGATTTGATTTGCTCGGATCTGTGAGACGAGTGAGCTCGAACTTTCTTCGATTCCTGTACTACTTTATGAAAGTGGCGAAGTGCGTCGCGTCTGCGCTGAAAGGAGACAGAAAAGGAACCGAAAGATGACATCGAGAGTCTCGAGACGCGAGATCTTTAACTTCGCCTCGACTCACGGTAACAAAATGCGAAAGGAGAAGTTTTCAAACGTCGTATTCCGACGTGACCTAGCGCGACACCACCAGGAAGCCTAACAGTTGCGTGGAAAACTATCGGGATACTTAAGAGCCATTTTCGATACGTCCACGCGCGACAAATTGTTTTTCGTATCTCATTGTACACAGTACAATGTCATCGTCGCGATGACGATGGCGATCACGAAGGGGAAAAGAAAGAAGCAAGGACGGAGAAAAAAACTGACGAAACGATATCTTTTCATCGTTCTTCTAGCGTCTAGCACGTCTTGATAAATCATCGTTCGAAACAATCGACAAGATCGACGTAGCGTTTAAAAGATTCTGGACGATTTCTGAAGACCAGCCTGACGTTCGCGTACTCACACGCCTATCGCGCGGCACCTATTCGCCCAGACTATCTCTTCGGCTATCGGTCTAACTAGCCAGCTAGCCAGCTAGTCGGCTAGCCAACTAGCCAACTACGTACCTATCTACCTACCTACACCCCTCGAATCCCCTTACCACTGATAAATTCCTGCGCTTAGCCACGGCGCACGATAGGTTCCGTGCTGAAGGAGCAACGCCGGATTCGGCGACTGTTTAGAAAGTCCGACGACGGGAACGCGACTAGGAGGTAAGATGGCGCGAAAGACGAAGACGGGGAAGTCGACCTAGTGGAAGCGGCGAGGAAGGAGAAACCGGAGACGCTGAGGTACATCTTGGTACCGAAGGAAAAGGTTTGCCCATCGGGAAGGTGCAGGCCGAAAAGGTGCAGAGCGCCGAGGAGTAGCAGCGAGGCAGGTGGGGGCATCGCTAAGCTAGCGGCGCGAGCTCTCCTTCGCCTCTCACTGCTCGTCGAATCGTCGAGTGATCGACAACGAACGTGGTCGCAGACGCACGCACAGCCGCTCGATCCAACGTCCAGTTTTTTTCTGCCATTGCTAACATCGAGACCAGCCTGCCAGAGTCGCAAACATCGACGTCGAAGTCACCCGGAGCTCGAAGGTATCCGAAGATCGTCTCGGAGGAGCCATAGTCAGCTCTTTCGTCAGGGAAGGATCGGAGATAGCTGAAAGAACTGAAAATAGGGAGAGAGAGATTATTTCACGATCGCAATGGAGAAGGATCAGCCAGATTCTCTGGCGACAGTCGCCGTGGTTTCCGAGAAGATGCCTCAGACCCACAGTCATTATGCACCCAGCGAGGTTTATTCCTCCACGGAACCGCCACCGGTAAGCTTTTTGTTCTTCCCTTTTTTCGTCTTTTCTCGGGTCTTCTCGTGACTCTCGTAACTTTCATAACTCGTAACGTGGCTCCGTAACTCGTTAGAAAGCAAATGGCCGCGATACGGTTACTTAAACAAAAAATAACAATAAAAATAAGAAAGAACGAAAAAAGCGAAATAGACGCGAAGATGGATGTCGAGATGGACAAAGAGGGAACGAGGAATATGGGAGGGCTGGAGAGGGGAGGAGTGAGCAAGAGAGAAAGGGAGAAGATACCGTTTCACCGGTACGCTTCGTACGGTTCGAAAGGCGCTGCTACGGGATCGTCGGAATCGTAATATCACGAGATCTTCCGTCTACGTATCGCCGGTTTGATGTTGAAACACGGCTTATAAAATCGACCCGGTCGTACGCTTCGATACGCTGGTATGCTCGCGATGACAGGTATTCGTTGTCAAACTCCAAGTTATTTCTATCGGAGAATACTTCGAAGAGCCAAGAACTGTTAGGACAGCCAGCGCCGACACTGTTGGCTTCGTCAGCGGGTAATGGACGAATATTAAGATGTTTAACCCATTGCACTCGAGCACGGCTTGTCGCCAGCCAAGTTCGAGCTCAACGCCTTATTCTTCGCATCTTTCTTCTTCTTGTCTCGACGCTTACGAGATCCGTCCGATGGTCTCGCAATTTCCATATTTTTCGTGGTCTCCGGAAGTTCCTTCCGTTTTTCTAAAGGTTCGATTAAGATTCGAAAGAGACTTTTCGCCTTCGTTACGATTCGAATTTTACGTGACTTTTGGAAATAGACTGGATCGCACGATTTTCATCTATTTCCTTCCGCTTTGGTTCTAAACGCAATGTATAATTATGCATCTTATTCAATTTACCCGGGCACGATCATCGAGTGAAACGAGCATACAGTTCCGGCTCATTATGTATTTCATTAAAATCTCTAAATGAGATTCGCCCGATAGATAGAAGGATAGATATGGTTTATGATTGCGTAACCCGTGATTTACAACAACTGCGGTTTAACTTCTACGGTCGATTCGCCTCGAACGATCAAATAATTATATCCAACTGACTGCGATTAAAATAATCACACGGTATAGACAAACGAGGTAGCAACAAATGACGAACGTCTTCTGCTCAACAAAGAAATCGTCAAAAATTGAACGAATGAAAATTGTATACAATCATTCAGCGTCCCGACAATAAATACCTCCATCGCCATTTTCATCTTACTGATTAAATTTTCTAAATTGTCTAATATTTGTCTAAATATTGAACAAATTCGCCAAAATCCTTTTCTATTTTCACTTTCACGTAGAATAAAACTTCGGAAAAAATCGAACGGTCGATGGCCGATCGACGCGTCATGACAAATAACATCGATCCGGTCGTGTGATTATATGCAGCGCTTGTGAACGTTTCTAAGAAAAAAAAAATTGCAGAGGTAATTAGAAAATTTCTCAGCGAGGAGAGAGAATAAAAAAAAACTGCGTCATGGTTACATTGACATTTCCTTCCCCGGAACGTGTTTTCTATTTACATTTAATCGTGGAACGGAAAATAGACGACTATTGAAATAAAACAAAGCCGACGAAACGTCGATTTCTACGAAGAAATTAATCGACCGACTCGATCGCAGGATAAATATACCATGGCTATCGTTCACGGGAAAGAGAAGGAATTCGTTCGACCATAACGATTTCGAGGATCGACATCGGAATCGGGGTCATCGTTCGACGAGTCTTTCTTTCGCGAACCTCGCGCAAATACGCCGCACTTCCGCGAAAGTTCTCGCGTCCGAATCTTGCGCAAGACACGTTCGTCCATTGATTTTTTTATTTTTTGCTCGG
>JAITYT010000247.1:573036-601789 GCA_025433975.1 Liostenogaster flavolineata | reverse complement strand
GAGAATAGAGAAAAGTCTCTTAAGAAAAAAAAAAAAAAATAACAAAACAAAAAGAAAGGCAGAAACGTTGCGATGATAAACGAAATTTCACATCGTGATTCTCGTATGCTCGATCGTTAATGAATTGGTCTCGGTCGATCGAAAACATCCTGTAATTTCAACAGAGATTTTCTCTTTTCGCGTGGAGTGTGACTATAGAATGGAAGTTAGGTGGAGTAACACGGAGAAAATATTAAAAATTGCGGATGCGTATGAAGCTCGAAAATTATCGTAAGAAGACAACGCAAAGACATCGTGGAAATGTCGAATGCGAATATTTCAAACCGTTCGATCGTCGACACAAAACACGTTCCAACAGCCGCGTTGAAATGAAATTTTAATGATCGAAGGCTGTCCTTGACGAAGAGAACGACGAACGTCAGTGCGATCGTGCGCCAACGGATAAAACGATATTTAATACTTAAAAAGGAAACTGAAAGGAAAAGAAATAACATTAAGAAAAGATAATAAATTTTCAAGCAGATAACGATCGTAGAACGTAAACGCATCGCTCGATCCTCTAAGCGTCATAGTGGCAGTTATATCATTCCTTTTCGACCGATGTCGTAACTCAGTCCGCCATCCTTTGTAGACTTTTCTCTTCAAACATATCGCGAGTCCGTTAACGCGAGCTGCAAGACGTCGCGAACTATTTAAAAAGGAAGCAAACGCGAAGTCAAGATTTTTAGTACGTTCTGATGAAATAAAACGCGTTGCTAACATTTCTTCTCAACTTCGATATTACGGAACGATCCGCGACTTAATTATGTACACGTGACGTTTTATACATCAAAATATTTTAGAAAATTCTCGCAGTCACGTCGTCGTCGGTGTCATTGCCATCGGTACGATTTACGACCGGAAGTTTGACAGCGACAAAGGGAAGGGAGAGGTCCATTCGTCATCGATAGAAATCCGTACTTCGCGCGAACGATTGTATAGAAAATACTCACCTTGGGTTATTTCGCGTTCGCTAAAATCGTCCGTGGAATAACTATCGTACCGATGAAAAAAAAAATAATAAAAAAAACGATATACTTCGGATATCGTGCGTTTGATCTTTCGATTACGATTGCGGCAGGATGAAAGGCGTCTGCGTCAATAATGTCTACGGTTGCTCGTAACCCGCATGAAACTCGCGTGGCAATTATCCGTCCGTCGTGACCTTTCTAAAGGTCTTTTGACTTTTCGCGTCTTTGTTAAAATCCTGTCAAGGTAAGAGGATTTGCTTCTCGTTGCGAAGAAATAAGTTGAAACGATCGATAAATATTAGGTTGTCCGAAAAGTTCGTGCCGATTATCTTTTTTTTTTACTTTATTATATATTTTATTATATATATATAACAAATAAATAATTATATATATTATATAATTAATTTTTTTTCTTCAAAAAAAAGAAAAAGATTTTCTTCAAAATCGGCACGAACTTCCAGACAACCCAATACTCATAAGCGTCTCGTGTGCAAATTGATAAAAAAGATCATTGAACGAGTTAAAAGAATACCTTTCGTATGCACGATAAATCGTATGGTATCGTATTTTTATTTCATTTGCAATTTACGAACGGAGAAATTAGGTAAAATCGCCAGAAGTTTGATTTCGTTTCGTTCGTCGAACAAATTATATGACGACGTAAACGAGGACAAAATTACGATTCGTCGCGAACAATCGAATAACGGATCGTTGGGATATCCATCGACGATATATGGATCGCGATTGAAATTCATCGTAAAAGTTAATATCTTTCTCGTGGAACTAAAGAGTCGATCGCAAAAAGACGATCGTCTCTCTTTACGCTTGGATCGCGACGTTTGAGTTTTGACCTATCATCGTCGTCGTCTTTGGACTCGTGGCAAAACAAGAGACAACGCTCGATCGATGGCAACACCCGCTGTACCGTTCCGGAATACATTACCAGACTAAACCGAGACGATGGACGGTACGCGATATAAAACTCGTTTCTGTCGTTTCGATCGGCAAGCGTTACGGAACGATGACGCACGCGGCAGCACGTTTCGTGCGTCGCGAGGCTTTTGGGTTCCTCGATCACCGTGACTAGCGATGACTCTAATTACAAGCTTGAATTTCGCTCGGCAATATCACGGCATCGATGTTACCGGAGATTTTAACGTCCGCGAAGGCAACAGCGAATAACGACGGCCAGAACGAGGCCACAGGATCGCTTTTAGGGTATACAAGATCGAAGTCCGAGGAGAGAACGAGAAATTTAAGAGAGAAATCCGCGTGACGGCGTTTCTTCGTAATTTTAAAAAATACAAAGGCTCTAGGCGAATAACGACGGCCAGAACGACGCCATAGGGTCTCTTTTAGGATATATAAGATCGAAGTTTGATGCAAGAATTTCCTTAGCCTTGAAATATTCGTGCCCTAACGGAGGAACGAGAAATTTAGCAGAGGAAATTCGCGTCACGGCGTTTCTTCGCAATTTCAAATAATTCAAAGGCGATAAGCGAATAACTCCTTTTGTTTCGTGACTAAATTACGCCTTTGAGGCATTCTCTGTTTCTTTATTTACGCGTCGGATTAGAAAGTAACGGCACGATGTCGCAAAAGAAGCGTACACTTACTTCGTTCCGCGTGTCGATGGTCATCTCTTATTAAGTCGCATTTTCTTATGGGTCATTCGCGATGCCTCCTGCCCGAATGACGTGTAAAGTTAAACTAAATAAGGAAGTCAGCGAGGCGAATTAGTATCGTTGATAAGATTTACGTAATTGGTTTAACGACGCAGGTACTCTGCATCTGGCGTAATTTCAAATCGTTATCAACGCGGATGTGGATAAGAGAGGATTAATTAGAATCACGCTAGTGTATCCCGAAGCGTTTTACGAATATCGCACGGTTGCTCGCGTTTTTATTACACGCGATTTCACAGAGAACGTCCTCCTTTGAACTCGAGACTGTGTTTAGACGGACGGAGTTTAACTTCTTCTTTCCACGAAATTGATTTTGATATGAAATTCGATCAATCGAAAATGATTAGAGATAGAAGGTTTTTGAATCTTTTGGGATATTTTCGAGTAAAGATTATTCGTTTGATCGGAATCGCTCGGCTGATTTCTAACGCTAGATGTCAAACTCAATGGAAATGGCAATGTTCGACCATTACGTAAGGTGATACGATACGAGAAACATTCGACGAACGCGTGAATTTATGGCGACCCAAAAGATCGAATTTTCCTCGTTTCAAGCGTTGCCTGAAGTTCTCTCTTGCTCGTTGCTAATCTTTGCGCCCTGATGTGTATAAATTGCGAAACGAGTGTCACGAGCGATGCCATAACGCATATTCATGCTGAAATAGATAACGATAATCAGACCGTATTAGTAGTTCAAGCCTTCCATTCAAGGTGCTTTCGAATGTTTTGACTATGCACTTATCGTACGTATACGGTAATCGCTAATGTAAAGTCGTTTTTTCGAGTGGTACGTACACAATTTTCGTAACGAAAGCTTCTAACGTTCGAGTCTTGCCTGGACAAAGAAAATATTCTACGGTGAATCTCAAGTAACGTGTTTTGGAGTCGTAGCATTTTTTGCCGCGTGATAGGTACGCTTTAAGTCGCGCATTATTTCTCTTACATTTATTCGTGAAAAAATATTCATCCCGCAGAAACGACAACGATGTTAAATAGAATTATCTTGGTAAGGATAAGAATAACTACTAAAGACGATTCAAAATCAACTTGTTTCGCATTCGCGCGGTATCGTCGTCGTTCTGACATTGTCTTGACTTTGTCCTCCTTTCTACTTGTAAAAGAAAAATCAACTTTAAAGGAAATCGGCATTGCATTTCGGATTACTTGAACTTTGTTCGGAACAGGAGGATTCTTGAAACAGTATCTTAAAATGTACGCTTTCGCCAGACTCTTGAATATTGTTTCAAGAATATTTTTGCAACGATCAACGACGAAAACGTCTTACGTTCGTGCCGTTATATTTAATATCGTTTTCAAAATTCTTTCGTAGTTTTAGTCGTTTCTTTTTGATTTAATCGTGCTTTCTTTTTTCTCGTAAATTTTAAATATACTCACTCAGATGTCCGATCTTTTAACTTCTATTTTTCGTCGAATATGGCGTTATTTCGATACAAGTATTTACACGCAGGATATTTAACCGGGAACGGAGCTCGCTTACTTTTGTCAGGCAGATCGAGCAACATAAAGGCAGCCTCGGATGGCCTACTATCTCTTTGAAGCCTCTCACCTTAGAGTCGTCCATCCACATCGAGGTCATTACGAATTATACCCACGTACGAGAGTACAGTCGATACAACAAATTTCTCTCTTTTTGGGCACGGACTGGACGACGGATGAAATTGCTCGTCGTATCGGACGTTATTCGCGCAGATATTCTATACATCGATCGAGATAAAATCGACGTTCCTCCAAGAACGAGGATAAAGGAAGCGATTTTAATCGTGCAGATCGAGAGATCGACGTTCGTTCCGAAACGGTATCGCGCGCCATACGATTATTATCCTACTTCTGTACCTCGATCGTTATTATTGTTACGTCTTAATTAACTCGGCCAATTAAGCTCGATGCGCAATCGAGTTAAGTGCCTCTCGTAGGATCCGTCGTTCCAACAGGACGCGGAACCGCGATGCTCGCGGGGCTGTTGGGTCTCCGTTACATTCGAAATTCTTACGACGATTCGTTCCACGTTGATTGCGATTACTCGAAAAGCCGAATGACATCCAAGAAGTTCGTTCGTCGGTGGTAGTGGCGATGTCCGTGACTACCGTCTTCCGATATCGTCGCGAAATCGTCGTTGTGTGGGATTCGCAAAACGCATAGGCGCGTCGCTGTTTCCCCGAGTTAATTGCGACCACTACGTGGAATCGTTTCGAATCTTCCCACGTGCGCGTTTAACTGTCCCGCTGGCGAGATAGTGGTACGCAGGTAAATACACGCGTGCACGCGAGTACAGTTAGAGCTTTCGAGAGTCGCTCGCCTCTTCGAAACGCGATTCCACGATTGAAACGTCGAGGTTGCGACGTCGATAGCGCGACACGTTTTTGCTCTTGAACTTGACCAATAGCGTCGACTGTCGATTTCGAATTAATGTCGCTTATACGTATAATATATATATGTATATAATTAATATCATAATAAAAAATATATATTCGTATATTAGGTTGGTGCGTATGAAAGACCGGATTTTTTAAGCGAATATACGTATAAAAATCCGACATTTCGTATGCACCGACCTAATATATTACATCAAATAATTTTTGATGTTGGAAACTGTAGCTGGCAGCGCGTCGATGAAATACCTGGGCGAGTTTGGAAGTCGTTCGTTCCAACCATCAGCGAAGAAATTTCTATTTACCCGCGCTCGAACGCGGACAGTCGAAGTTTCATCGGTCGAATTTATCAACGACTATTTGTTTCATTATTTTTCTCGACGAGCTCGCCAATCGTTTCGCGCGATATATTTTATATCGTCGAACGGCGTAGGATAGCTACCGCGAAGGAAAGTTTTACGATCGTCGGCGATCACCGAGAAATTCAGTTCCACGACGTTGCATCGGTTAATGCTTCCTTCGTTATTGTTTCCTCGTAGTTCTTCGAACCGTCGCGGATAATGACGTAACTTTATAAATCTTACGTTTACACAATTCGCGTGGCTGTGAATAATCAACGACAGCCGTGCGAGATCCTTTGTCGTAAATTCACGACGCACTTATTTCGTTTTTCCTCGCCTGGAACGAGTCGATTCGTAAACTTTGCCGGCGATACGACGAGGTAAAAAAAGTATCCGGTAAAACCAGTTCCACGTGATCGAGAATCGTCCTTTTAGCGACAGCAATCGATACACTTTCCTAGTCACGATTCAACGATATAACGTTTACTCGCGACGACGATTGATAATAAAACGAATAACGATTACTGGCAGTCCTCCTACAACACGGCATCTTGTAACACGGTTTCGCTCTAACGCGATAAGAAATTGCGAAAATCTTCTACAACACTGGATAGCACGATTTTCAGTTAACACATTTAAAAATTAATAATTCCCCTAATTAAAACTTAATGACGGGAAATAATAACGAACTACAGTGTCTCTACATGGAAATGTACAAATAAATTATAACTCACTCATTTATAACTCTATTCCGATGTTATAGTCGAAAGTGTCATGCACAGTTTACGCGCCATCCGCGGTGAGATTTGCCACCTCGGAGTAGTAACGAAAAAGAAATTCATTAAATTAAGGTTACGTTAAATGGAAATAATACTTTTCGTTTCTTTTCGTTTTGTATCACGCATACGTTTATATTGTTGCTTGTATGGAATTTAAAAAAATGTCTGTTTTTAATAGGTAACGGGAAATATAGAGCTTCGCAAAACGATAATAATTTAACAACTGCAAAGCAATGATAATAACAATGAATAAATTAATTCACGACGTCTACGTACATGTACGGTGCTTGCGCTTATGTTCAACTACTAAAAGTCTCTCGTATCCTTCGAAAATCGAGGAAGAAACAAGCAGATCGAACGAATGGTTCCGTTAATTCCGCCGCGGTTTCCCATTGGCTTTTCTAATTATCTTTCTCTCGTGATTAATTCCAAAGGGGAGTGACGCCAAATGACAAAAGACCTCGACTCGGTTGGTTAGCCAGCGTGAAGTCTCGCATACGCTCTCACGTGTCTGCCCATTGTGCGCTCCGTACCATGCGGACGATCGCGCCGTTTCGAGCGAACGCAGTCCTAACGCGATAGAAGATACGCGTGTACGTGTCTCACGATCGCGAAAGACAGAGATTTTCCTCGTGAAAACGCATTAACGACTCGACTCGAAGTCGATCGTCGATCCATACGCGCATTAAAAGCGCCCTTTGTCTTCGAAATCGACCTTATCCATTCCAAAAGGTTCGTTTCTAGATACGCGTCGCACTTCGTAATTTATGAGATAAATAAGTACGCTTAAATTTCGGATGCGTCACGAATTCGTCGTTTTGCAAAATCGTTTCTTCGAGTGGAACGATCGGCTAACGTTTCCTTCGAAAGTTTCGATGTTTTCATTTAACACGTAGTATTTCGTTCGTCGAATATCTTCGAGCAATCGCGATAGGAGAGTCGTTACTTCGTTAGACATTTCTTTCTATCGTTGACAAGGATGCAGCGTTCGTAGAAGCAGTCGCGCCCGCTAACCTCCTTTCTAAGGAAACTTCTTGGCTCTGTTCGACGAGATTATCGGTTGGAAATCTCTCTTCCTTTCTTCGTGATTCTTACACCGCGGAGAGCGGCCATAAAATCCTACGTTGCTCGTGCTAAGGCCAGCGTTGTAACAAAAATTTACATTTGTTGGGTCGCTGCGCGGAATGAGTCCGAGTCCGACTCGTTTCATTGCAGTCGTTTCGCGCGTACACACGCGCATAAATACAGTTTCGATCGACCATCTCGTGTCGAATGCGAAATAGGTTGAGGTTTTAGGGGACGGAAAACGGTTCGATGGAAGTAGACCGATTCTATTCGTCGATAAATCGTCGATGATGTTTGCCCTCGAATTTTTCCATGAAGATTATCGAGTCGTTTCAACCTTCGAAGATGCAAAAACTCGTTAACGCGTGGCCCGGCGGCCACCGGCAATTTTACAAATTATTAATTCATTGTTTATGTCAGAAATGATGTCACGTCACCGTTCATAATTTTATAATCGAATACGCGAATGAACGAAAGACGAGTTAACTCGTCACCGATGAACAATGTGTTAACCGATACGTTGAAACGCATGACGAGATTCTCCGTTTACCGACGATACTTCTTTTCATCCCAGGCATACATGAGGCCACCAATGAAGAGCACGGCGGTGCAAATAGCTAGGATCGCCGCCATTACTTTAATCACGATGTCGATAGTGCTCGGAAGCTTCATCGTGGCAGCTTCCTGGCTACAAGCTCGAGCTACCTGCACTCCGGAGTCCATCGCGGCGATGCAAGCCGAGCTCAGGTATCAACAACAGCAGGCGTTCAGCGATTTCCAGCAACGCGGTGAATCCTTGAAACACCTGCAGCCGGAGGCCTTGGTTCAGGTAAGCGTTCGAACGTTTCCGCGTTTTTTAAGGTAACGCGCTGAAAGACACTGCGACCTGTAATATGAATCTCTTCTTGGAAGATTATTCGATGTATAACAAGTTTTGAGTACGCGTAAGAGATTATCGTGCCTCGAGTTTACGATCTTTTTAATCCCAGAAATAATCCTAGAAATTCTTGTGAAAGTAACTTCGATGTCGACCTACAAGATGTTAGGTTACAGTTTCGAGCTCGAGATCCTCTAAAAAGATTCGAAGAGTGAGAGAGAAAGAGCGATGATAATACACTTCGAATTATCGTGCGAATTTTCTACGATTCTAGCGAAAAATCGCAAATCTTGCGAAGGTTTTCGGACGAGTGGAGACCGCTTGCACTTACGATCGAAAGTGAACGGGAGAAACGCGATAGTCAGTGTCAGTCTCCGCTAACAAAAACCTCGGTGCTAATGCGGTTAGCACGGTACGGATAAACGAAAAAGCGCCTACATAGACGCACCACGACTGTCCAAAGTATCTCCGGTTCTTCACTACCGTGTCTATTGACATTGGACACGCGGATTTGTCGAGGATTTGTCGCCGTGCAAAAATATTCGTGCAAAAAAATAAGACGATAACACGACGAGTATTAGACTGGTGCATGTGAAATGTCGGATTTTTAAATATTATATTATTGGGTTGTTCGGAAAGTTCGTGCCGATTTTCGGTTTTTTAAACATTTATTTAATCTTTTTCTTCAAAATCCGGACAACCCAATATATTATGTATTATATACCTTTATATATAAATGTGTATAAAATATTTATATATATCTATCCGCAAAATAATGTCATACGCACCAACCTAATAATAAGAAACGAACGAACGTAAAACCGCGAGTCGATCGACACGCACACACACGCACGCACCTACTTAGACCTAATTAGGCACGCGGATCGCGCGCGTATCTTCTCGTATGTATGCACTCGTATATCTGTGTGTACTTTATCACGATGCACGATTAACGATTCACGTTGAACGCGAAGTTTCGAATCGGACGCAAGGCTAGATCGGGCCGGTTGCTGGCCACGCGATGAGACGACGAAGAAGGATCGCTTCTCACGATGCTCGACGGAAGGAAAGGGGATTCGTGCTCGATCAACGGTCACGCCCTGAGCGCCGGCATTACCACAACAACGATTCCCAAGAGATTCGACGGAATTCGCCTTTGGCGAAATTTGTACGCCGCGCCAAACCGCAAGAACTATCCTCGATCGGTAGGCGAGTGCTCGCTTCGATTCGCCATAGACGTCTTTTACGCGTTCCAACATAAATTATATCCTAGATTGGCCGAAGCGTTCGCTAGCCAATTACCAAGAGCGTTTAATCGAGTCGCGGCTCGCACCGTATCGACTGCCGCTCTCTCGTAAGAAATTTGTCTCTTGCGATGACTTCTCTTTCGCGAGGACTCCTCAAGGCGAATCCGACTGTCGGAGCGCCGGAACGTAAACAGAGCGATAAACGGAAATAGCAACGATGCACGTTGTAGTATAATGTCCATATTTTTAATATTTTTATGTCGTATATTCTACATTTATATTTCAGTGCTCGTTCCATAAAATTCCTTTCAAAAATCCAACTGGAAATATTATTTAATTTGAACAAGAAGATCGTCACTATATTTAGGTGTGCTTCCACGGAGCTCAAATATGGGCGACGCTCTTCTTGTTCGAGTTAAATAAGATTTAATTATACAAGGATTAAAAATTAAGTAGGACGCGGCGTCGAATGTGTTGAAGGGTCTCGCGACGCATCCAGAGAGAGGAAAGTTTTTTCATAGAAAAATTCTACGACATTTAGATATGCCGAGGATTCGTGCAAGCCGCGCGTAAATGAAGAAAACAACGAGAATAATCCGACGTGGAGGAACGATCCCGTACGTTCGAATTCGAAATTAATTCGAAAGGAATGCTCGCGAACGAGGTAAACTCGAGGTAAAACCGAAGGAGGCATTCAGGCGTTCCGCGATTCATTTTCGCGTCATCGTTTTGCCGTGCAGAAATTATAGCGAGGCGAATTATGATTGCCGAATGGTCATAAAGTAACGTCGATTTAGAAAGCGCGCATTATTTACGATGGAGGCGAGGCGCGTTCTTACGCGCGCCGACGAGGGCGACGACGAGAAAAAGAAATCTTCGAATTAGTACGCGAAGTGCAATTCTCTCGCTGGTGGAGCACTAAAATGATTTTATGAGCGACTATTGTCCGTTGGCAGGAAGACTGCGAGTGAAGTTTAACGAATGGTCGACAGAGGGGGGAAAAAAGACGCCAACTCTCGTCTTTCCTTCTTTCGTTTTTTTTTTTCTTTTTTCTTTTCCGAGCAAAGGTGTCTCGAGTCTTCGACTAAATGTTCACGATTAAACGTTCATCACGAATTCGTTCCTCTTTTTAACGAGAATCTGAAAAGATTTTGCGCTATTCGTTTAAAAACTCCAGTTGCTACGACGTCTCGAACGTCTGAAACTCACTTATTCTACCGATTACTTCTATTTCGTGATTACGATAAAGCGGAGAACTAATCTTAAAATAACTCTCACGAAGCGTTTATATGGAAAGATGCGAAACAAGGCGTCGTAAGATCGCGACGATTTTTCTCGGAGGTACGGAATAAAGAGGAAAAAAAGGGAAAAAAAGAGCGAAGGTCATTTGCCACTCGCATGGCACCGCGTAAAGCTTGTACGTCTCGTTACGTAGTTGATGTAAATTTTTAGCGCAAAGAGCTAGTTCACTGCAATTAAATTGTTTTTCTCGGATAATCGATCGACCTTCTGCGAAAGCAACGACGACTACTAACTTTCGAGATCGAATTTAAGATTACGAGGATACGCGAAGAAACTGCGAAGTAAGACGATGCACTATTGTCATGAGATAATTTTTTTTTCATCTCAATGAGATCTTGCCTGTAACGAGTATCGTGCAGTAAAGCAGCGGAATACGTCCGAAGAAATTTGCATTTTACCAAGAAATTCAGAACGCGACGAGACGAAATAATAAATAATTATAATAACGAATAATAATAAACAGTAATGTTGAAATTTCTTGGCAATAATTTCGATACGAATATTTTTCATTTCGGTCGTTATCCTTCCCTTGAGATCCAGCTTTATACGTAGGAACGTACGCGAATTTAAACAAATTTAGCCATTTTTGCGTAAATTTTTTGCGAAGTAATATAGAATCGATTTTAGTTCGAATTTCCTGGCAATAATTTCGATACGAAGAGTCAGAAGCTCGTCGATTATTTTTCATTTCGCTCGTTATTCTTCTCTTGAGATCCACGAATCTAAAAAAATGTAACCATTTTTGCGCAAATACTCGCGCGAAAGCGACCAAACATCGTACGCGCTTGGATCGTGAAACGTGGGGGACTCGTTTCAGTGAGAAACCACACCGACGATTAAATACGTCGATGATCGGAGTTAGTCGCAAGGAGGGACTTTCATGGAGGAACTGGCGGCGATAGTTGAGAATAAATCGCCTAGAATGAAACGCAGGGAAACCGAGCGTAGCGGTGCCAGGTAGCTGCGTTCAAGGAGAACCGCAACGAAGAGTTACGTAATTCGGGTTACGCTTCTTGAATACGGCTACGATGTGAGTGGCGGGAATCCATTTTTGTCATTCGTGAGTCGCCACGGCCCCGCATCGCCTCGAACACGCCTTTTAGGCCGCGTGAGACGGATTCGCGCGTTCGAAAAAATTCTCCGAACGTCGTTCGTAATTCCACGACGTCGAGGTACCGAAGCGACGTCTATTTATTTTAGGTCTGTCAAAAAGTTCCGTGCAATAATGTCATTTCAGTCGTATCGGAGTTTCGACGCGTACGGAATTGACAAATTGCCATCACGCCGCGAGAGATGGAAATTACATCCTTCGATAAATACTGGTAAACGTATTGAAAATAATATATTATTTTCTCTTCGTCGAAAAGTCGACAGTTTCCGGTAAATCCAACGTTTACACCGACAAATCGCGTTAAGTATCCAAGGCCACGTCTACCGTAAAGCGTATCAAGGACCAGGTGAGGCCTTGCTCTCCGCGACGCCACCTTTTAAAAGCTTGCCTTCGATCCGACTATGACTGCGAGATAGGATTCTTCTTTTTTTAAATATTAAATCGACCACGTCGAAACAAAGTGTCTCTCCAAGGCCAAATAAGGATTTTGCGCTTAAATCTACACGAAGGAGGTTTGTCCCTTTATTATTTTCCTTTTATTATTAACTAGCTGTTCCTATTATATTTAATTTTACAATACTCGTGGGTATACAATATCTTTTGCCGTTTCATCGTCTGTTCGGAATCGTAAAATTCCGAAAATTTGTCAGCGATTGCTTTGAAATTTTGACACGACGCTGCGTTCGAAAACATAATAGGTATATAAAAACACGGGCGTATTCGAACGCAACGTTGTGTCAAAATTTCAAAGCAATCGCTGACAAATGTTCAGAGTATTACGATTTTGAACAAACGAACGTTTACATTTTTATTTACGTAGAAGATCACGCGAGGAGCTTAGAGATCGATCAGTTTTCTTTCGTTTGCAAAGAAGCATTTCCCCCTCTTGGACAGAGGAGATCGCGGAGAGACGTTCCATATTAATGGCTATTCGTTTCGCGCGGAGGACGTCCAACGATGCCTACCAAAAGTATCATTTAATGGCTGACCTTGTCGTTGCCCACGAACTGGAAAGGCACGCGCAGATGCTTCGATAAAATTGCACGTTCGACGTTCACTTTTGCGTTTCGAATCCGCTTGATGCTCACGAATGACGAACCCTCGGTCCTTCGATTTCTAGCCTATTCGAAGGAATTCTTTCACGAATCGCATTTCTTGCAGCATGTATTTTAACGACGAAACAATTTCAAGCTTAAAATTCGTCATTGAAATCACGAATTATTTAAAAAACCCGCAAACGTTCCTTGCCAACGCCACGGAAAACGCGAAGAAGAAACGCGCACGAGCAATAAATATCAAGTGATTATCGTTCCTACGATTTTCATGTCGCTCGATCGCGACGTTTCTTCGATTTCTGCCTATTCGAAAGAATTCTTTCACGAATCGCATTTCTTGCAGGATTATTTTAACGACGTACATAGCCGCGAATTAAAGATAAATTTCAAGCTTAAAATTCGTCATTGAAATCACGAGTTATTTTAAATCAGCAGCGCGCGATCGTTCGCGCTTCGTTCTTGATTAATTATCTGAAAACTAGCAAGCGTTACATCAATAAGCAATGAGTATAAAGATTTTGATATCGCTCGATCGCGACGTCCGTTCGGTGATTTTCCACTCTGGAATTTGCAACGAACTCGTTCGGTGTTCGCGTGATGGCTGTAGCTCGTACCGCTCCGATGGATTCGCGTTAGCGAATAACAAGGAAAGTTGGAATTAAGCGCTCGCGATCGTCGTGCTTTCCAGGAAGAAGAAGAAGAAGCAGCAGCGGAAGGAGAATATCAACAAAGAGGATCCGCGAGATATAAACACGACCTATAAACGTCGGATATAAACAAAAGGACTCGATTTGCGACAGAATACGCTCTTCTGATCGACGTCGCGCCTCCATTCATGGTTAGACGATTCTCGACGATTCGTGGCGAAGATTTATTTCCCTCTTGCATCGGCATCGCGCCGTTTTGTTCATTTTTATTCCTGTATAAAAATGTATAACGTAATATCGCGATAAACGTCACGGTATTGCAAAGACACGCGAAAAAGAAGAAAGTTGTTAACGTATAGCGTATAAATGGAGAAGAATGGGGGAAAAAAAGAACACGTTTCTAATATATATTTAATTTCACAACCCTTGTGGGTGTACGATATTTTTCGCTGTTCCATTGTCCGTGTAGATATAGAGATTATTTCCGTTGTTCGTTTTACGCTACGAGGATCGTACGAGAAGATACAGCCAAAAAAACCTTGTGAAACACGTACAAGTCGGTTTCAATCACTCAAGCAATCTCTAAACCGTTTATTTTACGCCTCAGAATCGACCTGTAACGAAAAAGCTCGAAAAATCGGGCCATCGGTTTTCAGGCAAAACCGCAAAAAATCCTAAGTTTGCAAGGGAAAATTTTCAAAAATCACAGAAAATCGAAATGTCGAATTTTTTCATTTGAAAGGTATTTTCTTATAGATTTAGCCGCGGAGAATTCACTCGCGTTGTCCGTTTTACACCGTTTTCGTCGTTTTCAATGAAACCTTGTAAAACGCGTATAATCGGCTTCAATGACTTAAGCAGTCCAGAAACTGTTAATTTTACGCCTCTGCATCGACTGATCTCTAAATAATAGATGTAAACACTACGATAGAAGAAAGAGAGAAGCAGCGCATAGGATCGTCGTATATGCGTACGAAAACTCGAAGATATCTTAATTTCGCAAGAGAGCCGAAACATTCGAGACGATCTCTCTTTCTTTTCGATCCATAGGCGGATTTCACAGGACAGGAGCGAGATGACGACTTAAATATTTTTAAAAAGCGCGACAAGCATCTACTCTCGGTATCGCCGAGATTTTTATTAGGCGAAATTGCCGTTGCGAAATCGATTTATCATCACTTTTTCGTTTATTTTTGCGAAACATCTGATGAACCTCTGAAAAATGTAGAAAATCTACGACGAAGACTCGCGGTATACCGCTTTCATCGACAGTTTAGACAGGAAGAAAGCGTGCGAATATAATTGTTCGAAGCAGGTATCGTGCACGGAATCGCGAGGATTACGTTTCGCTATAAATTCGATTTGCAGAGCTTCTCTAAACGCAATTGAAACCTTCCTTCTCGAAAACGGAAGTAGAATAAGGACGCGTTTAAAGTCGTAATGTATCGTGTGTTTTAAACATCGAAATTTTCCGAATTTCCGTGCGAGTGAAGCAGCGTTTGAAAGAGAAACGATGACGATTTCAAACCGAGGAGACTGAGAAAGAATGAAAAATCGATTCTTCGACGTTCCTCGACGGGCCTCCCACGACAATGGAATAAAATCTTTCGCGTGGACGAAGTCGCGGAAGCAGGCGCACATCGAGTCAAGGAAACGGTTTTCTCCTCGGCTCGTAATCAATTTCTCTCGAGCTCGCTTACGACCAACGATCGTCCATCGTTTCATGGGAAGAAACCGGCCACGCGTCTGCGCCTCGTCGAATTAGTAGAGAGCCTCCATTTATTTCCTCCTTCTCTTTCCCCGCGGAATTTCGCGAGAGAAACGATACAGCGAGTTTCTTTCTTACGTCGCGTACGCTCGTCGAAGTTCCAGCGCGTTTTCGTCCCCACGTTGCCTTCGTCGTTGATCGTTCTAGCGGTAGTTTCCCCTTTTTTTATTTATTTATTTATCTATTTTAATTTTTTTCTGAGAAATTATACCTTCAAACGTCAACGCGGACCGGGAGGAAATTAGACGTTCGAGACGTCCAGGTGCAATTTCCGGTTTCCGCCATGGAAAACCGGATTCGTTTAATGGTATAGTTTCGGAACCAGTCGCAGCTCGTTTCTCGCGTCTCCCGACGAGTGTTTCGAAACGTCGTTTTAGCTAGAAAAAAAAAGAAAAAAACTAGGATTCGAGTTTAAACGATGCACGACGACTTTCGATTCTCGCGTTCGTTAAATCGCGAATTACGATCGATCGTCAAAGATGCAGAACGTTCCTACGTAAATCGTTACGTATTTAAAATGGCGGCGCTTCGAACGAACTCGTCGAGTCTTGGACTTTCCAACGAGGCGCATCTTCGCGCGGAGTCGAGAGAGGTCAACTTTTTCGGCGGTCGCGAAGCAGGACGATTCGAAACGCGCGCATTTGCGCACGCTTTCGTAAGCAGTCTTCGTGGATGCACTTCGTAGTTTCTCCGCGCCTTCCTTTCACCGAACGCGAAGTTTCGCATCTTGGAAAAATATCTACGCTCAAACGAGCTGGTTCTTTCCCCGCGTAAAAGCGATGCTCCTCGAAAGTTCCTCTTCCTATCTTTCCGTAGTCTTTGGAATAATAGTGGACGAGAAAAGCGACGAGGTTACGACCGACGAATTGAAGATAGAGATAAAAATAGAGAGACCGCGTTAACCACTTGCGGTGGAAAGACGTGCCACGCACGTCGAGATGCTTTTACTACGGAATCGTCAACGATGTATCGTACGCATCGGAAGACAATGGTCACAGAAGAAAAAATGCGAGTGGCACGTCGACCGAGATACCATACTCTACAAGATTCTTATTGATAAACAAATTTAGTATTCGTATTTGTGTAATTTATCACCAGTCGACGCGTCGTTGAATTCTCTTCAAAAAACTGCTGGAAGTCCTGGTCGAAAATTAATTAGTTTAGAAGATATAAATCTTTTCCCGATTTCTATAAGGCGTCGAACACTGTGACGTCTCCCAGCGAGTTACAGTCAACCAAAATATACTCTACAAGGTTATTATTAATAAACAAATTTAGTATTCGTATTTGTGTAATTTTATCACGTCGACGCATCGTTGTATATTTTTCAAAAAATTGTTAGAAGTTCTAGGTCAAAAATTAATTCATTTGGAAGATATAAATCTTTTCCCGATTTCTATAAGGCATCGAACACTGTGACGCCTCCCAGCGAGTTACAGTCAACCAAAATATACTCTACAAGGTTATCATTAATAAACAAATTTAGTATTCGTATTTGTGTAATTTATCACCAGTCGATGCGTCGTTGAATTCTCTTTAAAAAATTGCTGGAAGTTCTAGGTCGAAAGTTAATTAGTTTGGAAGATGTAAATCTTTTTCATGAAAATCTATGAATGTTCGTATAATGAAGGCATCTATGACCTTTTCTTTTTTCCACTATTTCTTTCCACGCGCGTTAAACGTCCAAGAGACGAAAGAGAGAAGGATTCGTATTATACGATGCGGAATATCGAGATGACATCGTTACGATGTCGTTATACTCGATTGACCCACGCCGATTTTCACCTTTGAGCTACCGTTAACCGATCAATGAGCTGTACACGTTTGGCATTCTGACCGCGTAAGTCGATCTTACTTTCTATCGCGAGCCTTAAGCGGACCGGAAATTGTCCTCCGTATCTAGTCTTCGCATTAGCGACGAACATCCACCTCCTCGTCGTTATCGTCGATCGTTCGCGCTCGTAACGCAACGTTGATTTGCAATTGTAATATTTTCTTACCGATGCTGCGCTCGATTCCACGTAAAAAATCACGTCTTGGTCGTCGTGTTTTTTCTCTTGCCTTCTAAATCGGAGCGTAGAAAGTGAAACTCATAGGTCATATTATTAATTGATATACGAGTCGCACAGAAGTCGATGCGACTAAGTCCAGGAAACGAAAGTTGAGAAAATTTATATTTCTTAAATTTCTGACTTATCAATTTTATCAAAAAAGTATATTAAGTCTTTCTTCAGAGGGTAGACTCTGCAACATAATAAAATATCAACAGGATAAGTATTTATTGGGACAATGGCAGCATCTTAAAAAAATTTAGACTTATATCTTTTAAGAGTTGAAAAAGATAAGAAAAAACGAGGCAAGGGGTAAATCCTGTAATAACTAAGAAGAATATTATTTATTCCATTAGAATTGACAAAAATCAGAAAATATCGAAAAATTTACTTATGCGCTAACATAGCGCGTTTTAATTGTTCTTAGCCTTTTAGTTAGAGGAGAAGCTCTTTCGTTATTTACATAATCTAATAGAAATTATAAATTGTAAATAATTATAATCGTAAGTATTATAAAATTTATCTTAACAACAAGATTTTTTCAATGGCACTTTCGTATCAACGTTCGTTCGCTCGTTGTCAGCAGCAAAGCGATCGTCTTAGCCTGTCCAATTTCGCGCATTTCTAATTTCTAAATTCTTCCCGAAACATTTTCGTCTTGTCTAAGATCGAACGATTGGACGCGACTCTTCCTAAAGCCGAGGCAACGCGAACCGGTAGCTTTTCACCGGGGTGAAAAGTCGTGTAGAACAAGAAGCGAGTCTCGCATACGAGATGGCTTCCGAATTCTTTCGACCGATTCGACACGAATCGCCGCTTCGGGCGATTTCTTTTTACACGATCGTCGTTACGTCCGTCGATGGAGATACGCTCGCTCGGAGCTAGCATTTACGTTGCGGCATTAAGCTGTCGCATGACTGCGTGGACATTGGAAAAACTTTCGTTTCTTTAATCGCCGTCCTGTCAAATAAATCGCTGAATTGGTTAGATTCGAGAATAGCGTAGAAACGAACGCGGTGACACGTTCGACTTTATCGAAAGCCAGACGATTTCAAATATTTTCATTCGCGAAAAACGAGAGTCGCGTTGCTGCTAAGGATACGGTGCAACTCGTTTTCCTTTCGACAAAATTTTAAGAATACTTCGAAAATATTCGCGCCTTGCGTAAATGTCATTATTTCAATTAAATAAATTTATTTCGATTAATTGTAAGATAAAATGGTCTCTTGATCATTTTACAATATTTTACAATGGTTTTATTTTACAATGCACCGTAATAATCTGTCGCTTCGAAGATGTATTATGAGAAATACTTCGAGGGTCGCGAGATGATATTTTTCTCCGCGAGGAAAGACGACGAACGCAGGCGTCGTCGATCGTTCACCTTGACATTAATTATTCTTTTGATCTGTCGCGATGTTCGCAAAGGAACGAACATTTTCATGCTGAAAGGAAGATTAGACTCGAAGCTTCGAAGAATTCGAAAAAATTTCGAAAGAAGGATGAAAGAAAAACATGGGAGAGACGAATAGGTTTCCTTGCGAAATCTGCATCGAATATTTGCGTCTGTCATTGCGAATTATACACGATCGAGTGTCGCTCGATATTTTGCCCCAGTCAACGAGGAAATATCAAGTAGATCGACACTCTATACGAACCGCAGCGGATTCGTGCTCGATCTAAGACGAATCGAACAGATTCGATTTTCCTTGCTTCTGAGTTACGTTGAACGACCATTGAAATCCGCTCGACGTTTTCGTTGCGCAAATATTTTATTAATATATACGAATATACAAATAGTTATAATACATTACAATGTAACGTAATGAATACAAATATACATATGAGCCGCTCAGAAGTCAATGCGGTTAAGTCCAGAAAACGAGAGTTGAGAAAATTAATATTTTTAAAATTGTTTGTTTATTAATTTTATCAGAAAAGTATATAAAGTCTTTATTCAAAGGGCAAACTCTGCGACAAAAATCAGAAAATATGAAAAAATGGATTAACCGCGTTGGCCTCCCAGCGACTCAAACGCCCGTAGGTTTAGCGTCGAAGAAAAATTGATAAATCGAATTCGACAAGGACCGAATTCCACCCGAGGGGAAAAAAGAAAACGGAGCGAATGAGCTCCTTCGCGAGACGGTCAACGGCGATGCGATTGCTCCTTAAGGAGGCTGCTAAGTATTTTTCGCGACACTCGTTGGAAAGGTGCTTACCACAACGGAAAGTGGGTTGCCCGTTGCACGCGGGCTCGAGCAAGGTGAACGTTCTCTAAAAAGATTTTCTCTCTGTAAGTTAACTGTATTGTTAGCCGTTCTCTTCGGGACGACGTCGTTCACACGACGAAGAAAAAGTCTTCGGATCGGGCGACGTCTTATCACCGTCATCAACGTCGGCGTCGGTAAACCAGTTCTCTGTCCTACCACTTCTTTTTTCACGGAGGATCGTCTCGCGACCGCGAACGACAAAAAATCGGTGTTTTAGCGATATCGTTCTTCCCCAAGAATTGCTCTTTCCAACAAAATTAACGCGATTAACCCTCTCAGTGCTACTTTCTGCCAGCGGTACTAGCGGAAAATGCGAATGGTAATTTAATAAAATGTATCGACTCAGGAAAAAAAACATTACGAAGTCATCGCTTTAGATATCCACGTGCGGTTGATATAATAAATTTATTATTTATTATTGATTTATTGTTATTAAAATTTAAAATTATTATTATAGGTAAAAGCGCTATAATCGCGAAAATGTAAAAGCCGATATATCGGTCCGTCGCGCTAAAAGGGTTGAGCTAGCTTTAGCCGTTTTTTCTGTACGACGCTTTAAAATTGTATTTTCGAAAAATAGGGGCGCGTGATCTTACTCTCGTATATTAACACACTGAGGACCGCAAGGGATCGCACGTTTTTGAGCAAACTTATACGTTCTAAAATCATCATAACTTTGTTATTTATGAAGCAATTTTTGTGAAAGTAAGTTTTTACTTAAAAAAATAATTCGTACAAATTTTTTAGAAATTGTAAAATAGGATGCACTTTAGATATTATTTAAAAAAATTGTCTTATAATAATCATTGTAGAATTTTATTTGAAAATAAATTTCACCGAAATTTTTAGTACTTTTTTAAAGTACGATATTGCATGAAATATTTTTCTCTACGAAGAGGAACCATACAAAATTTACATATATCGAGGTAGTCGGAATTTACAGCTCCGACGAGGAACTAATCCGCGTGAAAGGTCGTGACACGAGATAATACATTGGCAGACCAAGGATTTAACCATCAACTTTAACACATTGACTATTGATGTAAATACTTAAATACACGAAGTAGATACAACGTATCGAAGTAGGCGACATCTAAAGACAGCGTGAAGTAAACACGGGTAATTTCGTGATCTATCCGTAACCGACGGGACGTGTTCACGTCGAAGGATCGTACGATTTCTCCTACGTTTCTTCACCGACAATGCCACGGACGAACAAAAGTTCTCAGAGTTTGTTTTCGAGCAGGTTTCTCTCTTCTCTGTCTTCTATCCGACTTTCGATCGGATCTCGGTGACACGACTCGTTCACGCGTCGCATTCGAGGGCCATGGAAAAAGATCTTCCTTCGAGGACGTCGCCGCACGCGTAAGAACGCGGCTCGGAGGTCTCAAGATCGAAGGAAGTGTGTCGACGACAATTTCAGCTATTATTGTTACGGCGATGCGGTCGATATTGACGTATATCAACGTCGAAGGATCGTTTTCATACGATTTCTAACGCGTTTCTTCGCCGACTGAATTTCGATGAAAGTATCGAAAGTTCGATCGAGATCGATTTGCACTCGATTCGTACGTGGAGGATCGCTTATTTTCTCTCATAGGCTAAACCCAGGCGGTTGATACCGATCTAACCGAGGTAGAAAGCACGTTTTTCGCGCGCGAGAGAATCCAGGCGAATCCTCCGAGAGCGGCTCTCCTTTCCACTCTGAAACACATCCTCTCGAATTATTCGCTACGATTTTCTTCTCGCATCTTCTTTTTCCTATCGATCGAACATTACAATCGCGCATCGGATTATCTCTTATCGCGAAACAGATAGAAAGCAGGCTTTCCATGACGCCTAGCCATGGAACGTGGAAATAAATTTTTATGATACATTCCGTGTTTGTACGAGTCATTTAGATCGTACAAATGCACGGGTCGTTCACAGTTCAAAGCGATTAACTTACTGGTTATATCCAAGGTATTTAATTTTCTTTAATAATCAGGCTTAAGACACTACATTACAACAATTTTTATGGCCATTGAATAATAAAGGTGTTTTTTTTTCACAAGAAACGTATACAAATTTATCGATACGTATTTTCTACCTTTTCTTTTACGGATTTAATCGTTTTGGCAAACGAGAGCACCCGTATAGTTTGCTTATGCACAAGCATACGCTTACACGAATACCTAACGAAGATGTAAAATAAATATTTAATACGTAAGAGTTCTCTAGAAACTGGGTTTCCCCGAAATTTGAGAAGCACAAAAGTATACGAGCCGCTTTTAGCGTCTAATACGAACACGATGGCAATTTTTCTAGCGCGTTACACGAATTCATCTTATACTTTTAAAAACAATATCGTGCCACGTTACGTGCGCGAAAATCGCATCCTTCGAGTTACCGTCTTCGTCGTCGCTTTGTCTCATTTTTTTCAGCTTCTAACATTTTCTCCCAATCGTGTCGATGCTGCTTAACGAAGTCAGTCTATTTTTATTCGCGGTGTCTCTCGTGTCAGGCTCGCGTAAGAACGTAATCGGACATAAATCCGTCTCTTCCACGTCGTTTTTCTGCGCGCGTAATCTCACGAGGACCTCATCGATATCGCTGGACGGCGTTGGCAACCGACGATTTCTACGAGGCTCGAATAAGTGTGTCAACGGGATTCTCATTGCGCGACCTATTGTTGAAATCTTGGGACGGCGGATTATCGCGGCGTTCGCTTCGCGCTGCATCTCAAGCAAGTCGATGTGCACGCCGCTCAACGATGATGATTACCCGTCATAATGGTCGACTAATTGATGGTACCTGCGTTTTCTAAAGAAAGCCCGTTCGTTTATTCGTTCGTTTGTTCGCTCGCACGCGTTCAGCAGCCGCTGCAACGATCAACGAGGATCGCGATTTTCATATTCTCATCTCGCGTGTCTGCTTTCAGGCAGGACGCCGCCACGACGACGAGCGAGCGGCGGCTTCGTTTCCGCTTGCTTTCCATTTTCTCCGGTCTCTTACAATGATATCGACGTTACCTCGACTTTGCACGTTTCGATTTTGATACTAAACGTATCAGGCGAAGTCGAACGACCCTTTTCAAAATTTACTTCTATTCTTTACATCGCTTATAAAAATGGAAATATTGGGTTGTCCGGAACTTTTTTTCTTTTTTTTTTGAAGATTTATTTTTTTTAAGACAAAAAATTAATGACATAATATATACAATTATTTATTATATATTTAATAAAATATGTAATACGAATAATACGATAATAAATAAACTTTGTAAGAAACCGAAAATCGGCACGAACTTTCCGGACAAGCCAATATATGTTTCACTAGTTTATTAGTATGCGTTGTAAATTATTTCCTTTGATAAAGTAACGATTTTTTTCTAAAATTCAACGTCCCTTTCGTAAGGGATCGTTCGACAGCTTACGGAGTTATTAGGTATACAAAAATGGCGGCAAGTTTACCGTTAAATGGACGTTTAGTGTTAGGAGTCGTCTCGTTCGTGATCGACAATACGGATAGCGAATAAATTCCATCCAGGGAAATCATTGAACGGTGAAATTACGTTCGCGTTCTTCTTAATGGAATCTTTCGAAAAATGGAAAGGAAAAAGCGTCGCGAGGAACGAAGGAATCGTAATTAACGACATCGTCCTTTCTTTTTCCTGGAAACGAAACTGCCTCGAACACGAAGAGTCGGACGATCGATAGGCGAGCTATCGAATGGCGAATCGAATGGCGAATCGAATGGCGAGTTTTCTAAAGAAAGCCTTCGCAGGCACGATACTTCGCTCGTATCCCGTCCTCGTTGTCGTCGTTCGTAATTACATTAAAATACTGCAATTTATATCGCAGGACGCACGCACGCACGCACGCACGAACGAACGAAAGAAAGAAAGGAAAAAAGGACGTTTGTCTTCCTCGATTTATAATACAACGCACACGGTACATGCATCCATGTTTCGTTCTAGCTTCGTGATTATACAGATTGTCGCTCGTACGTCGCAAAATCCCTTCTACATCCTGGGCAATTTCCCAAGTGAAAAGCGCTTAAGTAGTCACGGTTGTCGCGGTTCGTACGTTGTTCGCTTCGAATCGGAAGCCATTCGTTCCACGATCGTTATTGCGACAGCCAGTTAGGTGCAACGATCGATTATAACGAAAGTACAACGGCTGCGTCGAGGGATTTCAAAAGTTTTAATATATTTTATAAGCTTTTATATAAGCTTTTAATAGATTTAATTAGATAAGATTTTAAGGCAAAAATGGAACTGGCAACTTGTTCGTCCACTTGCCGTCATTCCGACAGTCATCTCATCTTAATCCTTTGGGGTTCGAATTAATTTTTGAATTACATCGATTTATCGTCGACCTAGCAATTTTAATCGAGTTTTCATATATCCATATTTTTTATATATATACTGTATATATTACGTACTAATTATATACTATAATAATATATATATAGAAAGTAAAATGAAATTTAAGTTAGGAGCTTCATCGATCATTTTTGTTAGACATTAGAAAAGACGCAAAGAAAAACGATGTAGAATCAAAGTCGGACGTTGGATCGCGAAGGGTTAAAGCATACTGCCTATCGTATCGCGTTTAATCTGGAATCAGTTTTTCCTAGCCAAGCAATTTCTAGAAAAGTAAGTCAAAAGTAAAGTCTCTGTCCCCAGTTTTACTGAAATCGTTCTCCATATTTCATTGGTACGCAACGTAATATTGGTGATTTTCGCGTAGATTTCTCTATCTCCGACGATCGAAGCAGCCGTAAAAAAAGTCGAAAGTATAAAATCGCGTTTCTCGATACGGTCCATGTCTTCGATTTCAACTTTTCAACGTCGTATAGGAAGGAAGGCGGTAGATAGGCAAGCAATTGCGAAAATCAGACCCGGTCAGTTTGCCGACCGCGTACTTTTCATTACGTTCACCGATATTCTAGAAAGTTGTCGCTTCGTTATGGCGAGCAAAACTCCGATGTGCCGATTATACGCGAACCATGACCACCATGGGTCCTGCAACGATGCCACGATGCGTTCTCGCAAGCTCTTGGATCTGTCGCAACGCGCGTCTCTCTTGCATAAAATTCTAATTACGCGAATTGTACATCGCGAGGCAGCGAGCTAAAGAGAAAGAAGAAGAAAGAAAGAAAAAAAAAAATAATACGCGCGACCCGATAAGGCCAAGAAGGATACGAACGTTACAAAACTCGTGAAATTGCTTCGACGATGTCGAAAATCTCTATCGAGGGACGTCGTTTTATTCCACCTCCGTTTTATTTCTATTTATGATTATTTATAGGCAAATTTACGCGTAAATAAAATAATCGCGCGAGTACGTTATACGTCGCGTCGTTAAAAAGAAATTATTTCTAATCGTTTGAAAAACGCACGAAGGACTCGTTTTGCTTTTAAGACGCAAATCGACGATCTTTAAACGCCTTAGACACGTCGACTTACGTAAGTCGACAACCGCGACACGTATCGTGCGATTAACGAAGACATCGCGTTCGATGTGCACCTTTCTTTAACGTTCGATTTATCGACGATATTCGACGAGATCGTAGAACGAACGAGACGATGAGTTTTCCATCTAAGTCGCACCGAGTCGCTAAGTCCATCCAAATCCATCCAAGAGCGGTCGGAATTGGATCGGAGAGCTATTCTCTACCGGTCGCTCTTCCTGGTCTCGAAGAGAAACTCGAAAGATATCGCGGTAGAAGTAGAAAGAAGGAGACAAGTCGCTTTCCGTGCTCTTTAAGGCTACGAGAGTCAGATAAACATCGGCTTGGCAATCATCTTCCGTTGATGCAACTCGTCTTCCTGGTCGCGACATCGGGTCGTCGGTGAAAGCGAACTGGCTTTGTACCGTCGCACCGTGACCCCTGCGACCATAGAAATCCAATGGGAGGGACAATAAGCCTGATCGATCGCCTCGGCGAATTCTTCCGTCTGGTGTCGGTCGAGCGAAGATCTAACGCATCGGCTGATAAGTTCCCGGTCTAAAAATAATGCCCGGTAATGCGAAATAAAGTCTACGCGTTCCTCTGATATCTTTAGAGCGTCGGCTATCTCTTGCATCTTTACTTTACGATTATCCAAAACAATTTCGTTGACTTTTTCGATGTTTAACCACGTTCAAATCCAGCAGACCAGTCGATTTTCCTGGTGCGGAGTCAGGATAACACTTACCAAGCCAAGCTTTCGTTTCAATGGTGTTTTTTCCCCTATCAAAAAGCTATGTTTTATCAACGCACGAAATTCTTTTGTTTCGCTAAAACCACTGTAACTTTTGAACCACACGTCGTGTAATTTTTGCAGCAATTTTTTGAAAGTTAGTACTGTCTAAAAAAATATTAATTTTGTATTTTTGGCGCCATCCGTCTGTTAGACCGGAAACTTACCAGCCGATGTGTTACGAATCGAAACTCGACGAGTTCGAGACGATTTTACCTATCCTCTAGCGACCCATTCATCGAGATCGTAATACGTCGTTCGATTCGATGGTGATCGCTTATTCTCAAATTCAAATCGATCGTTTCGCAGGATGCGCAGGACGTCGACGAAATCAAGGAAAACAGCCTACAGAGTCTCTCCGAAACCCAAAAGAAGGAGCCGGAACCGGACACGAAGGACGTGAAGGTGCCAAAGGAGGAGGACAACGCTTCGAAGACCGACAACGAGAGCGGCGATCGCGGTGACGACGACGACGACGATTACGACGACGACGAATTTCCACCGGTGCACATAAAACTCCCGCTTCAGCTTGATCTCGACGACATCGCTGGCGTAAGTAGTACAAGGATCATCGACTAGTGCCGTTTCCCTTTTTTTTTTATTTTTCGATCTTTCCACTTCCATGGGATTTTATTTATTTTAAGGGACGAGCAACGACTCGAAAGCGAGAACGTAACGTTCGAGCGTTAATCCTTCAAGCTAATTCAGAAATTTAAACGTTGGCATTCTATACGCACTCCGCTATATATTTCCCACCCTTATAATTTTAATCCTCGTAATTTCCTCGCAAAATTTTGAAATACGCTCTTTGTTCCTCGACTTCGCGTTTTTTACTTCTCTCGGGACAATTTTTCTGGATAACCATAAAGTTTTAGCGACGACGGTGCCGCGATTCGATAAAAATTTGGCCAAATCAGGATTAAACTTCTTTTTTTCTTTTTTTGCTATTTCAGACCCTCATGCAGCAAGCACGAAGCCGAGTTTCCTGCATAGTCGAGAGACGAAGAGCCGACGAAGTGATGGACGGAAGCAACGACAACAGTCTTGACAACAACAGTACCGATTCGCAACGATTCCAGAGGCTGAGCGGCGAGCGCGTGGCCATTCTTTGCGAATCCAACAATCCTAATCAAGAGTGAGCGTGATAAATCGATCGCGATTCAGTCAATCGTTCGATTCAAAACGCTAAGTACGATTTTATCGCTTTACAGGCAGCAGGAGCAAGAGATGCTTACTCCGATCATCGTTCCTTTGGGAACCGTACAGATCCCTCTTCACTCGCAAGAACCCAATCCCGGTTATCATCAGTATCAAATTCATACGCAGTACCAAGTTCCGGACATGCAGCAGCTGCCGTTGAGCGATCCGCGCGGTCTCAACCATATCCCACCCGGTGTCCTTCCTCCTGAGTTGCGCAATCTCCCGCAGTTGACCATGGAGATGAGACCACCGCGAATGGGAATGCAAGCACCGATGATGGGACAGCAGGCTCCAGTTCCGGGACCACAAGTTAGTCTCTTTTGCGATAACCGATCGGTGACCCTTTTCACCCGTATGTCGCCTATAAGGCGACATTAAACGTTTTGTTATCATAGTTTCTTTTCTACTAAACCGGCGAGTTAAATCGTGATATGTCCCTATGAAAATGTTTCGTTTTCATTTTGATTCGATACCGTATTTAATAAATAAGCGTGAATTCCCGTTGATAATTACAACGTCAATCTATCAAAAGTATTCTCTCCGAGGCAATTCGTTACGTATCTATCCTAAATCATCAGGTCGAGATGCGTCAGATTCCCATCGAGCTACGTCACTTCCCGATGGACCCTGTAAGAGGAGGCATGAGGCCTGTCATGGTACAGGAACCTCGTCAAGAACAACAGCAAGTTCCCGTTATGTTTCAACAAGCAGAACAGAATCTTGGGATGTACGAACAGCAAGGTCCGGCTATGATGCCGCCACCACCTCCGCAACCGGAACAGCAAATACACGAGCAGAAACCGATGTCTCAGATATTGGTACCTCAAGCCGAGCAAAGGCCTCCGATTCAACCGCAGGTTGTTCCTGAAAGGCCGCGTTCTCCGTTCCAAGGAATACCGCTTGAAATTAGGAGAATCATACAGCAAGTACCCTTGGAAATAAAAAATATCATACAGCGCATTACAAGCGACTCCGACTCGTACTCCGCGCAAGTTCCTGACGGTGCTCGACGAGAGGTAATCCTTTCTGGATCTGAACGAACATTTTTACAAGTTTGACTCCTTAACCTACGATTTACATTTCAACAGCCTGGGTCCAAAACGTGATGTTTACATTTTTTTTTTACATTTGGCCCAACCATCGTACCAGAGGCCATGCCCGTGACAATTAGTTTTGGCCCGTATACAAAACTACGCGTAGTCTCGCGCGTAGTTGTAGGTTAAGGGGTTAATCGAAGGTTGATGTTTACGAATTACAAAGAAACTTATCGAGATTTCTTTCCTCGAAGAACGTTCAAGACTTCAAACCGTTCCCCGAAGGAGGCCGACGAGTTATACCTTTGGGGCCGTTCCCGCTTCCCGTCGAAGTCAGAAATCTGTTGGAGCATGGAAATATCGAAGGTCGGCAGCGCTCGGACAGTTCTGACGAGCAACAGGAAGCGAAACCTTTCCCGGGATCAGAAGACGAGAGCGAGGAAGTGGAAAGAAATTACCCCGTACCTGCCGAAATTCGCAATATCATTCATCAGGTAGGAACCTCTTTTTCCATTGATTTGTGACCGTTTAAGTATATACATATTAACCATTTACGCGTCAAAGATAGTAATTATCGATAGAGCAATATTTTTATAAAAATATAATTTAAAAAAATGTTAACTCTTGACCTCTTTCAATGTGTAATAAATTAGAAACCTTGGGACAATCAATGTTAAGGCGTTTGAATGTAA
>JAITYT010000247.1:527767-538789 GCA_025433975.1 Liostenogaster flavolineata | reverse complement strand
TTTCAAAGTTTTTGCAAACGATCGCAGTTCTGTGTTAATTCCAATGGACAACACTTTGAAAACGTATACTACTAATTCATATGCAAGCAAAAATTTTCTTTTTTTTTATATCGTGTATTTCGATCGTTAAATAATTATATTTCTCTTTCATACTATGGTAATAAAATTGACAAAGTTTTGTCTACAAAATGGCGTTCAATTCATTTCATTTGGCCTATTTGTTACGAAGTAATAACTATTTACATTGAACACACTCCCATTGGTCACCCTGTATTAGGCCTACCGGAAAGTTTTGCCAAATAATTTCGTCTCAAGTTTGGAATTGACTTTTTCGAACATTGCATTTCTACGTATGCACTCGATATATACGCGAAGAGGTAGTTAGGTACGATGGAAATTATATTGTCCAGTAAATATTAACGATTAATTTCTTTCAATTCAAAATCCCCGCGTCCAGCAAAATCGGCGTAGCACTCAACGTGTTAACGCGAGACCCTACCGTGCGTAGCCTTAAGCTACGTTCACACCGAAGAATTTAGCCCGACGCGCTATCGGTCGTTAATCGTTTTTTCGTTATTCATTTCCTTCCAACGAATCTTCGTCGAAATCTATCGACTCGTAATTCCTTTCCCGTTGCTTCGGTAGACGAAGGAAAAAAGTTTAGAAGACGTGAACTTTATCGTGTCCGATGCGCCTTCCCTTTTTTTTCCTTTTTTTTTGAACGCTTTCAATGCTCGTTACTCTCTCAATGGCTTTGTTCGGCGTTGGGTAGAAATATTGTATTAATTCGGTGGTACGCTGTTGTATCGCTCGACGCGAAATAACGACGTTCCAACGAGGAAACCGCCGCCATTTTCGTCGAAAGTCGTCGATAGAGAATTTTTCGTTAATTTAACGATTCAGAAAAAATAACGAAGAAAGTTAGAGCTACCACGAGAGCTACCGAATCCGTGTTCACGTCGTCGCTAATTACCAGTATTTTTTCCCTTCGCAGCGCGAACGTTCGTTACGAGTTCGGTTCGTCCGTGGAACAGTCATCTCGTATATTTTACGAAGTGAGGGTGGTGCCACGAGCGTTAGACTCGTACGCGTGTTATCTCATCGATACGCGAAACAAAAGCTTGGCTATGGCGAGTCCGCGTTCGCTCCGACGATATTCAGGCTAGCGTCGTTCGATGTCGATGAAACTAGTCGAGCGAGAAGGTAAAACGTCCTGTCGAAGGCGTACAAAGGGATCGACTTTGACTCGCCTTGGTCTTAGGTACGAGAACACGGAGGAAACTCGGTCTTGGCTCGTCGCATCGAGAGCAACTCGAGGAAAACCAATCGACGGGCCAAACCGACTCGAAGTCGACGACAATCACGACAACGACTTCGAGCCTTCCCTTTGTTCTCGCGTTCGGGAAGCGCAACTTTTTTTTAGGCTCCTGCTGAGGATCGAAGTTCAGGCAAAATCGATATGAGAGTTACGATAAAATGGAGTGGCGCGTGTCAACATAGTCAAGGTTTTTGTTTTAAGAAGGAAATGTGGCGACGTGGTCCGGTGTTCTTGGCGTTCGTTGGTCCACGAGAAGCCGGTGACCTCCAGCAAGAAAAATGCTTCAAGCGTGATTTTATAACTCACTTTATTTGCTGCGATAATATTTGTTGAAATAATATTTCAACATAATATGCATCGCGCAATGAAAAATTTACGTTGGCGCCTTGGGCAAATCATGGAAAATGCGCCTGGTAGTCAACGTGTTACTTACAGTTTTACATACACTTGAATAAGGCGCATACAAAGTATGTTACCATATGAGACGCAAAGTGTTTCGTTTGATAGCTAGAACGTGAATGCGTGTCGTTCAAAGTTTAGACTGGTGTAAAAAGTTAGTAAAAGGGTAAAATTGTTGTACGGAACAGTAGGGTGCAAACACTCGTTCTTTTTAGGTATTTCTTGCCTTTCCTAGGCATGCCACGTTGGAGGGAGTGCGTGCATCCCCTCTCGAACGTGCGCGAAGTCCAGGTCAAGATAGCTAAGAATTTCGACTCCTGGCTTTCGTCTTTAGCCCACGTGCACAGGGGCTTGGTATGGGTCACTGGTATTGTCTAAATGTTAGGTCTTACTGGGAGAACGTTGCTATACAATTAAAGATCCGAACCGAGTCGACTCCCGCCGCATAGCGAAGCTGGTTGAATGCTTCAACAGTCGCTTTTTCTTTCTTTTTTTTTAAGGTCATTGCCCGGCGACGTGTTCGGGTGTTCTTGGCTTTTGTTAGTCCCCAGAGAAGCTCGATATCGACCATGGTCCCTTGAGCGCGTTCTTTCGACGATTTAAATTCGTGATACGGGAAATGGAAACGATTCCATTTAAAGAGAAAGGAATTTTTGATAGAAAGACACGATGTTCGGTTTGATTCGTTCTCCGTTCGACGTATCGAACGCTTTGTTTGTCGGGCGCTTTTACCGCGTAGAATTTCCAGGAATCTAAAAATATTTCTATTTTCTCTCTCTCTCTCTCTTTCGTATTTTTTGCCAATATTATATTCGACTGTCCGAACGTATTATATTATACGTATGTAGGATCGTTCTATCGAGTAAGTTTAAAGGATCTGTCGGTTTCGATCGATTGAATTTTTCGTTGCTTTCATTTAGCTTTCGGATCTCTCTATGTACGCGCGTATATTTATCCATTAGATTCCACGTCGCTCTCTCGTATTTTCGACGATTTTGAAAAGAGAAAAATGACGAGTACGATGGAAGTTGGCGAGGAAAGGCCGCGTTATACGCGCAAAAATCTACGCGAATAATAAAGTTCCTTTCAACGAAATGGACACTTTGTCGAGTTCCGTCGCGATACTAGATGGTCGTCGTCTATTCGGTAATGCTCCCCTGCGGTGCTTCTTATATTATAATTATATATAAGCGTAACGGTACTGACATTTTTCTGCCATTTCGAGGAAACGCGAGTATACCTACTCGCGGCAATATCGACGAGATCATGAAACGAGGCGTGCGTATCAAAAAAAGATGTAGGTCACCATTATAAAAGGCTTGTCGACTTAATAAAAAAAAAAAGGAAAAAAAGAGCGCATTAGGATCGCTTTTAATCGATATTACCGATTCTCCAGTTACCGAATACCTTGAAATTCACTAAAATACTGAAAGTGACGTTCGAAAGCGTTCGGTCGTTCTTTTTCTCTTTTTTTTTTGCGTATCCTTCCTTTATAGAACGAAGTTCCGACGCAGCCTTTTTCGCTTTCTTTCAATTAATAATAGTAATTGTATAATAAATATTATTTATTTATTATATTATTATTAATTAATAATAAATCAATTTGTTTTGATGTTCGTTTCTATCAAATTGGATGCGTTGCAAATCGTATGGGAAAACATATCGAACAAATAAAATTCCTTTCGAGGAGATCCTCGTCCTCTTCCATACACGGATGATCACCTCGTTGCTTCGCGATGCGTTGCCATCGTCGTCCACCACGTATCACCGTTTATTTAGTAATCTTATCGCGAATGCTCGCCTGCGACTCCACTGACATTTTTTTGCCATTTTCTAAAGCGATTCCTTCGCACGTATCGAATTATACGTGCATTCGTGCATCTTCGCTTCCTTAGGTTAGAACTTTACGAATGTACTCTCAATTTATTTCTCATCTCGTTCGAAATGTATCTCGCGTTGCGCTAATTTCAATCCGAATTTAAACGTAGCGCGTATCGACCACTTCGTAACGTTGCAACGTCAGATTCAACGTTGGATTTTCTCGGAGGAAAAGGGCGATTCGTCGATAAATCTCTTTCCATCTACCGTTAGAACCTGGGAATATTTATCGGCCAAGATATCTTCTCTTATTATCGGTTTGACCTGTTGACAGTACGTACAGGTACGTACGCGGGTCTTTCGAGACGATTCTTAAATTGACGAAAGCACGGGCAAAATATATTGGGTCACTGTCTCTCGATACGAGGCAGCAGTACGGTCGAAGGAGCCGATGGAAAAGGAGGCGAGGCCGATATTTCCAGTTAAGGGTTAATAATAAAAGGGTGCGCGACTTTACGGTAACTCTCGTATGCGTGTACGGTAGATTACTCCATCGTCACCCTTCTCGTGTCTTCGTCGATGGTGTGTGTTCTACGGGGTGTCTACAAAGTCGCTACGAAATTTATAAAAAGGACGGCGATCGTGCCTATAATCGCGCGCGTCATCCGAGCAACGCGAAAATTGCGTTCGACGAAATCTAATTATCTAAATTTTATTACTAAAATAACTAAAATTAATTCGCGTAATCATCCTCGAAAAGTGGAGACGTTCGTAGACGATACGTTTCTTAAGATCGAAGGCTTAACGTTGCTTCGATATCGTGCGTTTAATTTTGATGTTATCACTGCGAGTGTTGGCGGTTTTAAAATAAATATTATGTTTTTAAGTTTATGTTTCAGTTATTTTTAAGCGAATGTACGTATAAAAATCCGACATTTCATACGCACCAACCTAATAAAATACTCATCGTATTAATAGACTAAGCTCGGCAGTTTTATTTACTATAAGGTATTTCTAGGAAAATGTAGAGACGATGCTATAGGTGGTCTGTTTTGACTGTAGTGGCAAGCGTAATGATATACGCCGGCTTATTTCTGATCTTTACTACTTGTCGCTTGGTATCTAATAGTATATCGATAATATTGGTATCTCTTTTGCATATGAATTTCCCCAAACTCGTCCCGTTAACAATTACGTTAACAATTTATGCCAACGCTAAAGGCAAAATTAACGCTAAACGTATTAAGGAGAATCGTATGATACTTTTCAAAATGTACCTTAATTCTTTATATCGCTTATAACAATGAAAATATACGTTCGACTATTTTATTGGTCTATGTCGCACGTTATTTCTTTCGATAAATTAACAATTTTTTCCTTAAAATCAACGTCTGTTTCGTAAGGCATCGTTCGACAGGTTAGGTTAATGTAAATCGTGGCTCGCCCTATGCAAGCGAATAATAATTAGTCTCGCTCGATCATAGCTTCGACTCGTAACGAAAGTTCATCGTTCCATGTGTAAGTTATCGTTGAATTTGATCGCCTTAAAGTGTGCGTCGATGTTCAAAGATTCGCTTAAACGCGTATTTTCATTACTCGCTATCTATCGATTTTATTTATTTATCGCGCGACGATCAAGGAACACCGCTCGAACGCTTTCACGATTAAAATGTCGCGTGGATCGGAAGAAACGAGTAACGAAGGAATATAATATGCGCTTAGGCAGGTCGCGAGAGGAAAAAGTCAGAGAGACAGGAACCAGGGAGAAAGTAGGAGCGGTGTTTTTCTATTTATAACGCGGAATTGTATTTTCCTAAGGTTTGACATACTCTTTTTTTTCTATAGATAATGTAAACAATATTGTAGAGGGTTTTGCGTCATAGTCGATCACGAACGCAAGCTGCGCGTCCGTAAAGACGCTTCATCGAAAGGCATACTTTTTACAATCGATATTCGATATTACGTACGTACGTACGTACGTACGTAAGTATGCATGTATGCATACGTGCAGGTACGAGCATATATTCGCGTGTATATGGCATTCGTACACGAAGATACGTCGTTAAGTAACACACGTCGTCGCGACTAGTCGTGTCGAAGCTTCTCGTAACAAAGCCACGCTTAGATATTCGACGGATGTTCTCTCGACAGAAAGACGCGCAATACTAATCGTTTTATTTTTCTTCGACGTACGATTTCCAGTGATACATTTTATAATTTTCAATATAATCGTTCGTTCAAATGTACGATATACGATAGACCATAATATTTATAATAACATTTTATAATTTTTTGATTGATGAATGTTTTAAAACGTTTTGTTCGCACCTTGGGTGTTGTTTTATCGTTTAGTATTCGTTCGTTCGTATTATTTTTTTGGCGTAGATACGAATCTTCGTTATTAGTAATAACGACTACACATTTTATCCCTTTCTTATCGGGTAACAACGCGATAGAAAAACTATCGATCTTTCCAACATAAAATATTCCACGCTTTGTCACGGTTCGAAGATCGATAAGACGTAAACGGCAATGCATAAAGCACAGAGATACACTACGCGCGCTACGTTCAACGCGTAACGCATTTCCTCTTACATGCTTTCGAGCTAGATAAATGCGTTCGGCGAGAAAAAAATTTGGACGAAGCACCGGATCGACGTCGAGCGCACGTAAAAATATCGAGATAGTCCCTCGAACGTGATTTATTATTTTCTACATAGGGTATAGCAGGATAAGATGCCTGAAAGTGCCCCTGATCCGATTTTATATCCCAATACACCGATCGCTTGTCAAAAGAAACCGTGTTGTACAAAGTTTCAACCTGGTATCCGAACGAGGAGGATATTTGCGGGATAAAACGTAATTTCCAATTTTTTCCTTTTGCACGCACGGAAGAATTCCAAAGAAATTCTAGGACATTCCGGAGAGTGTCATCCGCGATTATGACTTTTTTCTTTTCGAATTTCTTGCATAGAAATCCAAAGCGTAAGAAAGGAATAAGTGTGCAAGAAAAGCGCGTATTTAAAATGAAAAGATCGCGTAGAGGTTGAAATTAAAATTCGGTCTCCTCGTAGCTCATTCGCTTCGTTTCTTTCGATTATTATTCATCAACTTGCGCGATCTCTTTTTCATCGAGTCTCCTTCCTTAAATCGCAATGCCATGCGCTACATTTTCTCGAATTAAATTACTGATCCATCGGAACTTAGTAATATACTAATTTCATTTGTAATTAGAGGTCGGAGCAGGTTTAAATGAGCGGGCGTTGTCGTGGCGAGCAGGCGCTTAATATTACCGCATGATCGATGCGGTGAACCATGTTATATAGCGATCTTTGATTACGCGCCTCGTGATTGGTGGATCTGAGAATACGGAACGATACAGAGATTGGAAGAATCTGCTGTCGCTACTCCAGCCTCTTGTCGGAAACAAGCACGATAGATTTTTAATTATCTGAAATAATTCGGTCACGCGGCAATTAAGTTTTAACGAGCTAATTGGAATATAAATGTACAAGGACCACCTCGTATGGAATTTATTCATTTGTATCTCTGAAAAACTTTGAAAATATGCACGACGTCTGCGTATTATCGAGAAGCAATAATTTTATTTGTTTTTGCGTCGAGCAGATTTTAGCGGAGACGCCAAAAAATTATTATAAGTTATAAAATATCGGATAACTGTTACAGTCGCATAGTCGGTCAACTGTTGCACATTTTAGAAATAATCGAGACATAATAAATCAATTTCCTTGAATTAGTCTGGAATATTCATCGACGTGAAGTAGAAGCGATTCGTAATCGATCCCAATGGGACTTTTCGTGGAAAATAGATGCAGTGCGACGAAAAGTTTGCTCGTCCGTCCATCGTGTGTCCGGCGTATTTTCACTCTCAAAATCTGAGCGACGGTCAACGAGTGGCAAAGTCTGCGTTACGTCGGGACGAGCTGGAGGCCGAGTGGTGGCTTGGAAGCCGGTAAATAGACGCGCGGCGCCAGAAAAGCGTGAGTTTTGTACGCGGATCGCGATCGCTTCCGTTGTACGTCGGCTTACGAGCAGCGGGATGACGTCGGTGGCGCACAGCCTGCAGCTCCATTTCGTCGAATAATTTGCAACGTGGCCACGAAATTCGTGTACGTACCTGCGCGCGTCGTTGTGTCGTGGTCGCCGTTGGATCGCGCCCTCGCGCCACGAATAAAAACGAAAAGGTCGCCCTTGCGACGCGAGACAATGACACACACCGAGCCACTTGGTCGAATATTACGTCTATCACGACGTATCGAGAAGGAAAGGAAAGGAGAGACTGGAAAAGGAAAACAGTCGGAGCCAGGAACGCGAAGGAAGCGGACCCAGAGCAGATGGAAGCGAGAGAACAGAGGGAAGACGAGACGAAAGAGAAAAGCGATACGTAGTTGCATTCCTTTTTCTCGTGTACGAGCTAATCGGAGCACGGTATTTCCGTTCTTTTGTCGTTCGCATCTGCGGAAAATAAATCACGACGGAGTTGGATTTTTTGAACGCGCTTTCGCCGCTTTCGTGATAAATTTTCGTTCCTAGCGTGACCGCCATTGTGGAAGTCGAAGTGGTATAGTCGAATCGAAGAGATAAAGAGAATGAGAAAGGAAGGGAGATACGGAATGCTGCGAAAGAATGTGGAATAGAGCGAGAGCGAGAAAGAGAGAGAAATGAAGGAGATAGAATGAGCTTGGCAAGGGAAAACGAGCAGAAAAATTGAAGAATTTTTCTCTTTGGTATGATTTAAGGATCGATAACTCGTAAACAAGGTGTATACGAAAATATATCGTACGTATAATACATGTCGCGCGGCGATGGTATTTGTTTAGAAACGCTGACTCGATGTTTGCTTATAAATTGTTGAGTGGTCGGCATTTTGTTCAGCATTGTGCAGCACTACGTTGTATGCGCGCTTTGGCGCTAACGAGGGCGGAGCAATTATCGAATTGACTCGCGCGACGACGGAAAATCAAAAATTGTCCCTGAATTCATCGTAATCGGAATAGTCGTCGTCGTTGTTGACACGAGACCGTGGTAGAACTTCCAAGAATTTGTCTGTAGAGAATTAGAAAACGATCGTGGTGACATTTGGCCGGTAGATATTTTTTACATCGTGGAATTTGGGGTGACGTTAGTAGCGTCTACATGACAGCCGTGGCTCTAAGTGCCATAAACTTCTGTCTGCCAACGTATCGAATTATATTACTGTGAATTTACGATCTGTTCGTGACGGCAACTGGATCGTTAACAAATTTTCTTATTTATTGACAGTTTGTCGAAGTACGTTGAGTTCAGTATTTATTTGCATCGTTGGAAAAGCAAATAATACGGGTAATATTCGCGAATTTTTCGTTTTTATTTCTGCTAAATCATTATTTTTTTATCAGTTTTTATGTAGTTTTCAGATTGAAAGTCGATCGGATGCGTTGGAAATTGATACGTATTGAAAATGGGAAAATTACGTAGATAAAGTAATTAACGATACTTCACGGTTTATGCATTGCTCCGATTATCTTTTTATTAGATAATAGATAATATTTTTATAGCCGCGTTCGCTAGAACGAAGATCTTACGAATGGCATAAAGGCAAGGAAATCTGATTTTTACGATTTCAGTAAAAATTTAAGCGTCGAATTTGATCGTTTCGTGTAAAAGATAATCGGATGACACGAAAGAATAAATCTGACTGTTGCAATTGGATTGCGACGTATAAACAAGTTTTTCCGTTTTATTGAGTACACTCAAACGAATCGATGTAAATCCTCTTCGTCCTCTCGGAGAAATATTGAAAATAGCGTCGCATCTCGTTCACAAAAATAAATTTCCTAAAACTAACCGCTTATTGGAATATATAATTTCGAAACGATAAGCGACCGTCTATCGGGAAATTTATTGCGTTATTGATTCCGACATAGTTCAAATTTTTACGATTCTTTCGGTTTCCTAATTATTCGACGATTAAACATATTTTTGATCGCGCGATGTATCCGCTCTTACGGAAAGAATATTTCTTCGTTTAATCGTAAATACATGTATCGTACGATTAAATTGATAATATTCCACGCGTCTTCATAATTACGTATAACTTATTCAATTTCAATTGGTTATCGCTAACAACATTTTATCGATAAGCTGCGATATAATTATCATTCATAATATTAGCGAATAAACGATATGACGTTCGATACTGTTAAATGAGACCGGCTATCGTTAAATCGAATAAGTATCGGTCAGCACGCGCAACGGAGTAGATCATTACGATTTATCGCGATTACTATTTTGCACGAAGAAGATATAATTATGAATGCTAGCTCACAGGCATTAACGATGGAAACGTTTTTACGCGCTAACATTATCCTTGATCGGCAATCAATGTTGGACAAATACGATTAAATTTAAAAAAAGTAAAACGACGTACTTTCCATACGGTCGTTCGTCAAATTCATTTTCCGATTAAATCGCAAGTAATCGTGTGATCGCAACGAACCTTGTCGATGTAAGGTACGATCCATGAGAATGTATAACTAACTTTTCAAATATAATGTTAGGTTGGTGCGTATGAAATGTCGGATTTTTATACATTATATTATATAATATATTGTATAACTTTATACGTTATGTAATATTTTTTAGATATATATTCACTTAAAAATTCGACGTTTCATACGCATCGACATAATAGTTTAACGCGTTTCGGTAATACGAGTAGACGCTCGTTAGCAACGTTTAACGAAATATACAGCCAAGATTTTCCTTTTAAAGTATAATATCTACGAATTATTTTTTAGCTGCATTTCTTAGCTCTTTCCACGAAGTAATACGCGTTCGTTAGGTTGTTTTTGGCACGAACGTTTTCCCGCCATGAACGCTGCGTCGAGTCGGCTTTTTCAAGATGCAAGTACGTAAAATCTAGGAGGAAGCGCATTCTCGTGCGACCACTCTGCGAGCGTTTTACGTCGTCATTTATTAATACGTGTTTCGTCATGCATTTTGCAAGAGGAACTCATTTAGTATTCGAACGTAACGCGTATTTGCGCTGTGCGGAATCACGACGACGCACGCATCGATTTTACAATTTGTCATTAGGAAATAAATATCGATTAAGAATATCGCCTTTGTTGAATTACAACGGTTTTGACGAATTACGTTGCTAGCTGTTCTTCGAATCGCTATGTTTTTTCCCCCCGTAAATGCGATCTTGACGATCGGATCGCCTTTTTATTGTACCGGTAACATTTAAAGTAACAGCGAACTTTGTTTATTGTTTTCAAGTTGTTCATTTGTATAAACTCCGCAGGAGTCGTAGTCGTAGTCGCGTAAAGGGAATGCAAACGCCAGATACGGGGAAGTCGATATTGATTTTTGCTATAAGCAGTTACGACACGATTACAGTTTTAACGTTGGCTTCTTACGACGGAGTACCACCTTTCTCTTCGAAATTGTCTTACGAAACGATTGGCCAAGAAAACAAAAGA
>JAITYT010000247.1:479591-489864 GCA_025433975.1 Liostenogaster flavolineata | reverse complement strand
TTTTTGGTTGGTGCCCTTTCAAATATGGAAAGTGAAAAGCAGCATTTTCGGCATATTTTACTTTTTTACAATCGAAAAGGTAAAAGTGCCGTTCAATCAAGAAAAAAGTTTATCTTCATATTTTTGTGCGATTCGAGCAATTGACTAATTACCGATTTTACCTTGGCTCACCGCTGCTTCTGCTTTTTATGGCAACGAAGGAGGGGAAGACGTTAGACCAAACGACGCTTTCGTAGAGCTCCTACGCGCGATAGGAAAAGAATCGTGCGTTTATCGACGTTCTGTGATTTTTTTCCTTAATCAGAAACGTTCCGTTCGCCCGCAGACCCTTCGAGTATCTCATCCTGATGACGATATTTGCGAACTGCGTCGCCCTGGCCGTCTTCACGCCGTATCCCTACGGCGACTCTAATCAGACCAACCAATATCTGGTAAGTACCATCCGTTAAGTTCTTTCTCGACGTAAATGGGTTCGTGCTTTCTTCTCGATTCGTCGAGTTGGTCTTTTTATAACAAGATAAATGCTAGGACGTCTGTTTAATACCGATCGGTCGATCGGTGAAAGATCATCGATAATTAGGACGAGTTTCGTCCTAATTATTTATTATTTAATTGATAATTATGATCGTTGATAATTAGGACGTTTATCGTCGATAATCACGATTGTCAGATCGTCTATTTCTGATCCGATTGTCAGATAATCATGAAATGATTATTGGTTTAATACCAATCAGTCGATCGTACGCGCAAGAGTTGGGAAAGATATCGATTGAAAGATTAGGATAATTAGGACGATTATAGTTGATAATTCGGGACGATATCGTTGATAGAAAATAAAAATATCTTGTAGAATTATTTGCTTGGATTTGAGGAAAAAGGAAACTCGGTCTCGTAGCGGTAGTTACGGCATCGCCCGCGTCTCTGATTTCCTTCGAATGGCATTGAAATCGCGACGATATCTTAAGAATAAATAAAAATAGATTTGAAAAAGGGGAAAATAAGAGGATCATCGCGCCGATCTATACGTACGTAACGACGACATTGAGCGGCTCCGTTCGTCGAACCGTTTCAGCCTATCGGGATTATCGATTACGAGACGATCGGGTTCGTGGCACGAAAGTCGTTCGAGCTGAAAGTTCAATAATTGTTCAATCTTCTCGACATGGACGTGCATTTTACCTCGCTGTAATTGAAACACGCGATACGCGTTTACGGTGATACGTTAACTGCCAGATGCTACGAAATAAGGATCCCTATGGTCGAAATATTTGCCTGAGAATTCGCGGAGCTTTAAGAAGAGGAGTACAAATTCGCGAACGACCATCGTTCGATTTCTGATCACTCTTGGAATTCGCGAAAGAATAATTATTCTAATAATACGTATTTCGGTGAGTTCTTAAAATCTCGATTCCGCGAAAAATAATTATAATTTTCGCTCGACGTAAAGTCGAATCAACGACACTCGGCTTTGCGTGCTTACTTTCAAAGCGAAACGAATTCCGTTGAATCTTAATATCTTGAGTCGGCGAAGAAATGTAATAATTATAACTAATAACTGTAAATAATTACAACTACTTTTTTACTAGGTTATGTATATAACACCAAAGAGCTTCTCCTTTAACCGAAAGGCTAAAAACAATTGAAACGTCGCCACGTCAGTGCATACTCTACAGCGACACCAGAACGTCAATGACTTGAATATTATCTTAACCAATAATTCTTGCTCGACGTAAAATCGAATCAACGACGTTCGGCATTGCCTGCTTACTTTCGAAGCGAAACGTATTCCGTCGAATCTTTATAATTTTCAGCTGACGAAAGAATAATAATAATAATTTTTGCTCGATGTAAAGTCGAATCAATAACGTTCGGCATTGCGTGCTTACTTTCAAAGCGAAACGTATTGCGTTGAATCCTTGAAACAGCGTAACTCGTGGCAACGACTCGAGAGCAAAGGACTCCCTTACGGCCATGTACGCTCCATCGTTACGTCAGAGGGGACGTAACCGAACTGTACCGCTCGACGCGGTGCATTATTCGCGTGGTAGACAGAATGGCGCTCGACAGACGCGACGCGCGTTGAAAGCGACGGTACCTAGCTGTAATACGTACGTCGATAACCGAAAAATGGCACGAGAAGCTGCACCGCGACACAAAGGAGCGCCGACAATTTCGAATTTCATTTGCAATTTCAAATACGAGGGCTCGTCTCACGGCGTAATGAAAATTTCAACGATAGGCTCGAGACGATGCCTTTCATTCGCTACCGCGCCCACGACCACCTTTTCCCTTCCATTCTTCCTCTCTCGGTAAATTCTTAACTGCACCACGTTCTTTGAAAGTGGGTCTGATTAATCCTTTAACTGTCTCATTTCGGTTCGAACAAATTTTTCCGCCTGCTTTTTTCTTATAAAATTCTCTCGCAACATTTCATTTCGTTCGATATCGTTGATTTATAATGCGTAACTTTCTTTATCTTCGCGTCGAGTATACTCGACGTTATGAGAAAAATTGACGTTTCGTCACGACCAGTATACTCGATGTGGACAGTCAAAGGGTTAACGGGATTTTCGCGTATCGATAAAGAGAAATGCCTCCTTCGAACCACGAAGATATTTTTTCCCCTTGGAATTTGGTCCACGCACATATATAGTTATACTACTTGATACTTCTCCTTCCCGACGATACAACGATAAAACGTCCTCTTTTTCGATCGTACGTTTAGCAGGCAGTCGTAATTCTATCGTAAAGAATCGTCGAAGGTATTTTGCATCGCTGGAATATTTATTGTCTTTTATTTTTCATTTTTTATTTCAAGAGAAATATTCATAGACGCGACTCCGTTCTTGCTGCGACTCTACTCGGTATCAGACGTTTACTCTGACAGACGAAGTAATTATCGTTAACGATAAATAAATCGCGAATCAGAGATAGCGGAGAGCTCGCCGAAAAAAAACAACATTTCGAAGATTTTGAATAAGGAGAGAAAAGATAATCGGACGAGGAGCAAACCTCCGGACAGTCGTACGCTTGGGAAATCTTTCTTCCGCGATATTTCGATAGCAACGAGACGTTCGACTCGAACTCGGGGTGGAAGAGGAGGGGGAGGAAGAAGTTAAGGAGTTTGATGATCGTCGATAATCTTCCTTTCTCGTTCCTTCTTGTTAGCTGCGAACGCGTTGACGGCTCGTCGTAACGCGGGTCGAGTGGGTAGTTTTGGGATCGTGATGCAAAATTTCTGTCGTCTCGTAAGTTCGCGAGACAAGTTTAATACTCGCGAATATCGCGCAGCTACGGACGAATTTGCACAGTAAATGGACGCCAAGGAACACGACCATTCTCGAAGAAATATAGGGTGGGTCAACTTCAGCTTACTGTCTTTAATAATTTGTAACTTTGATGGGGTTTATTTTTAATTATTTTTCTTTGCAGATAATAAATAATTTATGAAAATTTATAACAAAGTACACTTTTATATAACGATATAAATTTTTAGGAAATATTAAACTTACAAATGTTACGTGTATTTTACATCGGTTGGTCCAAGTTGCTTCACCCTATACAACGAATTGCCATGGCGTCCTATGGATTTATGAGATTGCCTCGATCCTTCCGAGTTGACTCGAACACCAGCGGTTCATCCTGACGATCTGCTAACTTTCTTGATACTTCGGTGGTGTCTCGGTGCATCATAAAAACTCTCTAGATGCATCATGGAATTCAGAGGAACATTTAGGTCGAGATTGTTCTAACGAATTTCATCGCCTTGACGAAAATCATTCGAGGAAAGACTGATCGAGAACAAGTTGTCTTCTTTATCGAGATCGCGCTGTCTTTTTCGTCTGAAAAAAATTCTCTTTTTCATCGTTGCGTTGCCAACAGCCCAAAGACGCACTCTGTAGGTCTTAACCCTTTACGGTTCGACGCCGATTGTCGAGTCTTATTCGACATCTTCGCAGCAAACAGAAACGATCGACAAAGCTCCTTAATTTAAATTTCATTTTACTTTCCGCCCATGAATATATGAAAACTCAATTAAAATTGCTGGGTCAACGATAAATTGATACAACTCAAGAATTTATTTCGACCTGACTACTGGGAATAAGGAAAATTAATTCGGACCGCGAAGGGTTAACGCGTTCATGGCGGCGCCGCGACCACGTTTCTCTCCCATGCCGGCAACTCTGAGAGCGCTTTGCTTCCCCGTGCGACGCCGAATCGAAGTAAATACGATGGACATTCTTTTTTAGCCACGAAACGATCTAAATTGTTGGAAAATCGGTGGTACGCACCGTCCGATGAGGCGTTCGAGTGTGAGCCACCGGTGGTACACGCCGACGTGAACGCGTTGAACACTCCGAGGTACGCGAGCGATGCAGCTCCATTATTTAACGACTTTTAATTATTCCTTAATCACGAGAAAGATCAATTATTTCGCCGCGAAATTGTTTTCACACTTCGAGACGTACCCGCGTTGCGTATTACACCCAATTAATCACCCACGTATTTACGGACGTTCTACGAAATCGTCGTTTCGTCGTTTTACAAACGTCATTTACGTTTAAAATAGTCGATCTTTCGCGCGTCCATTCCTGCGATAAAATAATTACTGCACGATTACGTTTTTTTTTGTTTTCGTCCAATCCCTTTTTCGTCTAACAAATAGTCGGTGCATTCTTTCAGCTTTTCTCCCTTTCCCATTCTGCCGCGACACAACGACCAAACACTCCAGTGTCTCCGTGTCTCCGTCGTCGCGGAATTCCTCGTCGTATTTTCCTTTTTTTTCTGGCAGCGATTTTCATTCTCCTCGTTTCACGTTTCTCTTTGGCTTTGTCGGTTTTTATTCCTTCTTTTTTCTTTTTATCGATGCTCCTGTATCTATGAAATTTCTTTGTGTTTCTATACTACGTCTCTTTAACTTTACGGTATTTCATTTTTCAATCTTTATTCAATTGCTCCAATTTTAGACATTTTTATCCCCGTTTTTCTAACTATCTCCACCACTTGTCCTACATACTTTTTTTTGTTTCCATTTCTCTCTTCGTCTTCCTCTTTTTTTCATTTTTTCTTTCTTCCTACATTCATATCTTCTCATTATGAGTTCCACGCGAGTTCTTCTTACGCTTTAAAACTATTTATTTTCTCTTTTCGGTTTGGTTTTGTACAAGAGAATACAGTCAAATGCACGTCGCTTTAAATTCCTACGATTGCATACCAATATCGTGATACGAAGGCAAGGAAGGATATTTAAAAGAGAAATTTTTTAGAGAAGATTAAAAAGCGAAGCATAGACTCCTTTCTTCGTATTAAGGACAAAAGGTTACGCGAAATAATGGAGCCGCGATTAAAAGAACTGCAGCGTTCAAAAATTATTCTTACTTTTGTCCGTATTTTGCATAGAGTTATCATTTCTCTTTAAAATCTTATTCAACGTACTCGATATCCCGAAAATTGTAGATTTGAATTGCATTATAATTATTAATTGTATTATAAATATTATTCGAGTTGTTTCTTCGAATAAAAGTAGAAACCTAGAAGTCTGAAAGTAATCATTTATTATTAATATGACGTATTTCGAGTGATTCGTCACTTCTTATACGAACCAGAAGAGTTCGTATTTTGCACTCGCGCTGCGTAAGAGTTTCGTCGATCTTCCGGGACGGGTCGTTTCGTTTTATAGACGATAAATGCGAGAATAACATTTTTACGTTCATTTTTATATCGCGGCAATTTTCAATAGTCGAAGAAAGTCGTAAACCGTAATGAAAGTTAGATCTCACTGTAACAATGTGGAGAAGTCGTTAAAGAATCACTTTGACATTCTAGCGACGTTAAGACGGTACGTTTCTCAGTTATGCCCATTTCTAGATACGAGACGACTGACTTTATTCGCGCGATAAAATCTAACGAACAAAGTACTAAAATTATCCACCCGGTAATTCCAATAATCCCGAAGGTATTATTAAGCGACATTATCGAGCTTATCGCTTCGCCAAAGTCACGGAAGACTCGTTTTGCATATATTTTCCATGGACAATGAACGATCTCATGGCGGAAATCGAATTTCAAAAATGGTGCTTCCATACAGGTTATATTTTAATCTACGAAGAAATACCGTAAACGAGACACGCCATTTTACATATTATCCTTATTTCTAACATTTATTTACGATATATTATCGCGGCTTCGGTACGATCGTCGGAAAGTTTATTCTAAAAATATGCGATTACGTCGAACGCCATGTGGCGTCGGATTTTCCTAGTGATCGCGAGCTTGATGTTACATTATCGTCACGCTGTACGCCTATCCTTTGATTACCATTCGATTATACATCTGTGCGGAAGCGAAGTCAATGCGATAAAATAATCATTACGCGCGATCGTCCCAGGAAGTGCATAATTATCGAGAAAATTGACCGGTGCGCCGAATCTTTCGAAATTTATCGAGTAACTCGATTATCGTGCGTGATCTTCGGTAATTATCGGGAAAATATACAACGTAAAACAAAACAAGGGGATCCTTGGACAAAGATAAATTTTCCTTCGGTCTCTTCGGATGTATTATAATTAGCGGAATAAATTAACGGAAGGTTTCACCTCCGAAGAACGACGAGAACAACGACGAAATGGCGAAAGTCGCGTATAGAACGAAAAGAGGCGAAACGATTTTATTTCTAATTTCTGAAATATTAGGTTGGTGCGATTAAAATGTCGGATTTTTAAGTGAATATATAAAACTGCATATCTTGTTTCAAAAGTTTTTTATTTAATCAAAATATGCTTCATTTGCTTCGATACATTTTTCCCAAAGAGATTTTAACGCATAGACTCTCCGCTATGTCGAGGATCGATCCTTCGAAGTCGCTTCGATAATGGCGCGAATCCTGGGCGTCGTTCGTCGGAGCGTGACGAATCGCCGACGTTTTTGCCTCTCGATAACGACGACTTGGGTTGGCGAAGGAGCGTAGGCGGTCGATCGCCCACGTCAACGACGACGAGCTTCTCGCTTCTTCACGGAAGGAAGCCGTGAATTCTCGAAAAGTGGGAAGAACGAGCGCGCAGGTGGACCTCGTCGATGATCTCGAACTTCTTAATAATCGCGCGATCTCGCCAGTCGTGTCGAAATAACGACGAACGAACGCGTCGGTAAGGAGAGCATTTCTTTACGAGTTCGACACGATTGGGCGTAAATGGAAGAAAGCGTGAATTCTCGAAAAATCATCTCGAGCTTCTCAATCCTTTTCGGTACGATTCGATCGTGAAAAATCGTGCTTCAAATAACCATCTAATTTTTATTTAGAAAGCCGCGTTTCGTTTTATAGTTCGTACGCATTTTTGAATAAAAATATATTATTGATTTTGATGGAATCGTAATTTATTGCGGAATATCAAGAACGGCAGTAATTTAAAACATCGAAAGTAACTTAAATAAGATATTGGCTAACAAAATTTAGCTGTAATTTCTACGTAGTAGTTCTAATGTGATATATATATATATCTTTCTGTGATATTTACACGAGTATTAAAAGGGGCTACGATATAGCCAAATTCAATGCACTAGGAACTGTAAACTAAATTAATTTATGAAAAATTTCGCTTGAAATAACCGTTTAATTGTTATTTAAGAAAACACGTTTCGTTAGATAATTCATAGATATCGTTAAATGAAATGAAATTATTCGTTCGGATAGAATCGCAATTCATCGTGGAATATAAAGAACGGCAATAATTTAAAACATCGAAAATGAAACATAAATGAGATATTGGCTAACACAATTTAGCTGTGATTTCTATCTAGTAGTTGTAACGATAATAATACGCGATAATGATCTGTGACATTTACGCAAGTAACAAAACGACGATATTGTCGAATTCAATGCACTAGAAATTGTAAACTAAATTAATTATTATCATATTCGATAGCAATTTTAATCGCGTAACGAATGCAGCTCGTTATTGTACGGTATGGCATGAAAAAGCAATGACGAACTGGACTCGTCGTTTTAACGTCGAATAACGACGAGCGAGCACGTCGATAAGGAGAGCATTCTTTACGAGTCCGACACGGTCAGGCGCAAATCGAGCGCATCGCGAGTGAATGCCGAGGTCCTGTCGAGAAATTTCGTCCAAGTGGCGAACCGAACTTTTCTACGATCGCATTCCGAAGGTACTTGGAAAAGGAACGAACCCGGAACGAACCCAGAATTAATTCGCTTTATTTTGAATTAATTTGCCTTTCATTTTTCCATGTACGATACGGGTGACATTTCGAAAAAAACTTTCATCGACGGCCGCGAAATTTACGGACACCGAGGAAGCACAAAATACGAAGATCGCGTTTAATCTTGACTATAAAAGTGCGATCGTACGATAATATTACGCGCATATAAAACGTTGATACAAAGATATGGTTCGTAAAGCAGTGAAAATGTTTTTGCGTTTTTCTTCGCGCTTATTCCTTTTATCATCCTTTTCAACGATATCACTCGCAATCGCATGCATATTTATTATTGTTCTTTACATATATTATTATCGTATCTCGTTCTATAGCTTTGCCGTAAAATTTGAATGTAAATCGAACTCTATCAATTTTCCTTTCGTTTGTTACATTTTATATCGCGGATTTTAGATTAAAATACTATATTTATTTATTAGATTGTATTTAGATTATATTTGGTTACATCCGTGTATCGTGTCGCGAATCCGAATCTAGGACGTTGAAACTCGAAGCTTGATGCACGTGGTTGTTTGGCCATCGAGTTGAATTATAAAGCGGAAGACCTAAAACATGTGCTAGTTAGGATACCGGACGCGTGTCCTCTCGGTGCTCATTTTCAATATCGCGTTACATCCTGATGACGTTATCCGCTTACCACGTGATGCAGGACATTACCGAGGATGGTCAGGCACGTCGATGAACGATGGATGGACGAATAGATGGATAAATCGATCGGTAGTCGTGAGGGAAAAATTGATATTCTGCCAAAGATTTGTTTTATCCTCGTGTAAGTTTTCCAGACGTTATCGTCTACGCTTACGAAGAGATCGATATTCCCACCACGCACAACTACATTCGATGCTTTCGCACAGTCGAGTAAAAAGAAGACAAAGACGAAATCACATTTCATTCGATACGTACAAAATGATAGAAAATTCCACGTCGTTGTCGGATGTCTCTTGAATGTTCGTATACTCGATAAACGATATTTGGAATAGAAAATAACTGATCAAGCTAATTTTATAATATACTGAGATATATTACGAATAGAAGTAAGATAATTGAAATTATAATTGTCGCGAAGCACGCGGAAATCCCAAAAATTGATACTGGTTATTTAACTAAATTTTCCTAGTAAGAATTTAATTCGATTAATTGCAAACGGCTTGCTTTATTTACCGCGTGAGAATTTTTTAATGATACAATTTTAATTTATTTTCAAAGAAGTACATCGGTGAATCGTTTAAAATCACCCATCGCGGGTTCGAGAAATTAACGTAACAAAATCATACGAAATTAAACCAAACGAGTATTCAATCGCAGACTCGCCATAATTAGCGACGAAGCAGTGCGCTCGTGTTAATGACAGGTCACACTAGCGGCGAGTTTTAATTGTATCAACTTGCGAAAATTTATCGCGTAGAACGCGCCGAACGACAATCCGTTTTGCAAAGTAGAACGACGAGAGAGAAGAGGAGGAGAATGAGGAGAACCAAAGTACTTTTCTCAATAAGCCTAATTGGCTTTCGACCAACGCAACGTGAGAATAGTTTAATGACGTTCCTCGTAACGCGATAAACGTCTTGCGTATATACTTTAAGACAAAAGGACGGAAACATTAACGTTTTGACGCGTTAGATGCGATACAAGTTGCTCGGGAATTTTATTTTATTTAATTAACAACCGAACGATTCGACGAAAAAAGCACGACGAGGTTGCAAACGAGACGATACAAAATGAAACGAAAATCGTACAGCAATTAATCTCCTTTCTCATTCGAGACGTAATGGATTTCGTTGCAGGAGAAGATAGAGTACATCTTTTTGGTGATCTTCACCGTGGAATGCGTGATGAAGATCATAGCGTACGGTTTCGTCGCCCATCCGGGCGCCTACCTGAGGAACGGCTGGAACTTGCTGGATTTTACGATCGTCGTCATTGGGTGAGTGCATTCACGCATGTTTTTATCGATTCCAACCGCGCGCGAGCATCAGGATGAGTAGACGTCAAATGCGAGGCGCGAATGTCCGTGTGATCGCACCTTTAATCCTTTATA
>JAITYT010000247.1:435578-446360 GCA_025433975.1 Liostenogaster flavolineata | reverse complement strand
GATGCCTGTCTTAAAGAAATTCTGATCTTTAAAATCGATAAACTCCGATATGGAATTTTTCAGACCGTCCTCATTTTCGTGCTTCATCGAACTAATAGTATAATTCGCTTTACGCTTTAATCCGTGGAATGTATCGTCTTCGATTGTCCCGAATTTCAAAGTCCCTCGTCGCTGTTTTAAGTAGTTCGGTCGATAATAACGCTCGAAGATCTCTTCGCGAGTGATACGATCGATATTTGCCGATCGCGAGCGAAAGGGCTTCGATAAAGGGAATAATTAATTCACGACTGTCCTATGGAAAATGCGATAAAAATATCGTCGCAACCCCGATCGTAAATCGATGGTAACTCTTCGATTTTAAGCGATAATTTCGAAACGATACAAGACGTCTTCCTTCTCGACGTAAAATACGAGATTCAACGAATCGTTCAAAGAGAGCGATTCGAGCCGAGAAAACGTCGTTTTCGAATATATTCGTGTGGTAGTCTTTTTACATAGCGACGCGCAGTCGCTCGTTAATAAGGCGCGCCTATTTCTCCTCGTGGTCGTTGAAGGGTCGCCCTCTCCGTGTGCGAATGCATACGCGTGTACGTGGATAGGTCTTCCACGCGGAGAAATGTAAAAGCTGTGTGTAACGACGCATATAAATCGAGCTTGGCATACCACTGACCTCGTATAAAATACGATAAAATGGCGAAAAAATATATGCGTATGCATCGTCGGCGCCCTCGTCCTTCTCCGTCTCCTCCTCATCCACCACCTCCGCGACGAATTTCATTAAAATTTCATACAGCGAATACACTCGACGCTTAAGGAAAATAGTCGTGCGCCATTTATGAAACGCACGTTGATATTCCAACGACGTCGACTAAATGCAGTGGCTGCGATGCACTCGAAAGCACAGCGTGTCTTGAAAACGTCCAACGATCGACGAAAGGAGCGCGAAGAAAGAAAGAAAGTATCGGAGCTTAACGATCTTACGCGATAAAATGTTGAACGAATTTTGTTAACTGTCGACTAAATTCACGGATCGACGACACCACTTTATTTTCTTTTCTTATTTCTTAATTAATTTCTTTTCTTAAATAATTTCACGCGAAGGATTCTAAGGAAGGTTTAAAAACGGTCGTTTGACGGATCGTTGGTAGGTTTAGCGTCAAACAAACGTGTAACGAAGAACAAGAAAAAGTATCGGTGCTCGACGATTTTAGATGATAAAATAATGCACGAATTTTATTAATTATCGATCGCATTGGAAATAGCGAGGATGTAATTTAATTAGATGTCGAGCTAACGATCGAAAGGTAAATGCCAATAAACGCGACCGAAAATTAATTTAGTATTGAATGAAATAACGAACGAAACGATTTTCACGGATCGACGACACGAATTTATTTTCTTTTCTTATTTAAATCGTAAAAGTAACTAGGAAGAATAGTGTCACGTAGGAGATTCCAAGAAAGGTTAAAAAACGATCGTTTGACAGATCGTCGGTAGATTTAGCGTTAACGCGTTCCTATCGCTTTCTTCTCCCTCCACACATACACGCACGCTTAAGCCGAAGAAACGTTTCTTATATTTACGCATAATATTTCAAAATTATACATTTACAATCATTTATAATATGTTGAAACATTTTCTGTTTACGTTAAATTCCGTCGTCCTGTCGCGCAGCAGGCGAACGCTTGCGAATTAAAATATGGCTTGCAGATAAACCGAGGCGAAACAAATTTAAAACTTTCCGATGCAACGTCGCAATCAAAATATAAGGATCGATCGAAAGAAAATTATGGATACGTAATTCTCATCTCATGCATTATGGAACGCAATCCATCGCTCAGTATTCGCATTTTTATTCATGCCGTGCGACCGAGTCTACATTTAGGCCAGATTCGTTAGAATTTTTATTATTGCCGACTGCGAGCTCGAGTAAAATATAACGAAGTACAATTTCACGCGACATCGATCGGTCTTTCGATCGGCCAGGGAAAGGTGAAGGGAGGGGGGATCGGTCGGACGTTCCGACTGACCTAAAGTTTATCATGGAAAATTCGAGAACGAGGAACAGCGACGATCGCCACTGCGAAGCAGCGAAGTCGAACGATTAGTTTCGAACGAAGGTGAACGACCCGGTTGCGCGCGAATTCTTAATCGATAACGCGGCATCGCGCTCGTGCAAACGATTAATAACCAAAGTCGCGCAGGCAAATGTCGACCATTTTAACCGACGAAAATCTATCCGACTCGTAGGACGATTCGTTCGATAGGCTTTTGCTTCGATCGTTCGAAGAAACGACGTCTACGTTTCTCTTGAACACTTTAAGTCGGTTTAGAAATTTAACACGTAGGCCAACCACGGTGGTGGTACATACGGAATCGGCCCTGATGGTACATGAACTATTCATTCGACGAATCATCGAATGGTACGTACAAAATTGTCCCATCGGAAGAGAAATTTCTACGTTGTAGAAAAAAATCGAAACCGCGAGAGCGGTGCGTGACGAACCGAGATCCGGCTGAAGGGTTGAAACGTCGATCGATTTGTTTGAAAAGACCTACGGACTACGGACGTAGCAATGGCGAATTTTAGACGTACCGAACAACTTGGAACTTAGAAAAAGTAGAGGATTGAAACATTCGATTTTGTCTCGCTTCAATTTTTCGAAACTTTATCATTTCTCTGCTCCATCGAATTATTATATATCATTATACAAATTTACTATTTCTACAAATATTTTCCGAAAGATCCGAAAGAAATGTGCAGTCGAAATTTCAGCGGAAAATTAAACGAAATTGCCCGTCTTTTGACGGCTACAATTGCATAGACGAATCTGTAGGAAAAATAAGTGTCATCTTTAAATAGGCGCAGAAGAACAAATCGCACAGTGGTTCACCTGCTCGTGACGAAGTCAGTGGCGAGGTCGGAGACGACGGTGGTGAGGTCACGGGCGGCGAGGACGAGGGTGGCGGTACCGACTTCGAGCACGATCCCAACGAGACGATGGAGGATTACGAGGCCGCATTGGACACCGAAACGTAAGGAACGAACTACATTTCCCCTAGTAATTTTGCGAAGTGTAGCGCGGCAGTATTTAGCAACTCACTGCTATATATTAGGTCTACCGGAAAGTAATAAAAATTTCTTCGATTTAAAAAAAATTCTTTTTATTTTAATTTAAAGATTTTTTAAAAAGGGAATCGAACAACAGCCTTTACGCTGGCAAAAGATGTTAAAAAATGATGGAAATTATTTTCTCGATTAGTATTCAAAATTTATTTTAATATTAAGATAAATAATATAACTGCAATAATATCAGACCTACCGGAAAGTTCCATCAAATAATGTCATCTCAAGTTTCAACGGTGACTCTTTCGACCATTGCATTTCTACGCATGTGCTCGATATACACTGGAAGAGGTGGTTTATATTGTATTATATTGTCCAACAAAAATGCATTAGTTTCTTTAATTCAAGAATGGACAGAACTTTCCGGTAGGCCTAATATATTCGTATAAAACGATATTTGTACGAAGGAATGTTCGAGATAGCTCTTACAATATTTTCTGCGATGTTTGATTCCTTCTGTAAATTAGAGCAGCCGTTTTTCTCATCTCAGAAAAAGTATCTCGAAATTCTTACTCGTTTATTTTCTTAGTAATTCGTGCTCGAATCGAGCGAAGGTCTTTCTTTCTCTGTCTCTTTTTTTTAAATAAATTTTTCTTCGCGGTAAACGTCGATCTGACGTTTCTTAAAGCGCATCGAAGGACCGACTGTATAAACGATTACAGTGGAAGAGAGGTCGCGAGTGATTGTAATTACGTGGAAAGATGAGAATTTTGCCGTGAAATCGCGTTCGTTTCTCGTATGGCCAGTTTCTCGCGTTCATAAACTGCAGAGAAGTAGACAAGGGATCGGAATTTCTTTTTGTCTCGCGGCCGAAGCGGCGGAATGCTTTTGAGAACACAGTAGCTCGACGAATGACTTTGGATATGCGATGAAAGCACGGCTGGTCCATTATCGTGCATTACGGTAGCGCGAAAAATTGCGACGAAAGGCTTCGGCTCCGATGGGACGCTGCGTTTTGAAGATAATTCGAGAGACGGGGTTCGATTACGTCGAGACTCGTCTTTACTTGGATACCAATCTTCCCTGGAAATTAACGGAGAAAACAAAGATCTCCAGGACGAAAGTTTCCTCGCTTCCAATCGATCTTACAACGAACGTTCTTTCTTTCTTTCTTTTTTAGATCCGAGAAGAGCGAGGACACCAACACCCACACCAAAGTACGCTTGAACGTCGATTCCGACGAGGAAGTCGAGGAGGAAGAAGGCGAACACACCGAGATTCACGGTAAGTCAAGTCGAGTCGCTATTTAACCAGTTAAGCGTGGAATTTTAAAAATCCCCCCACGGTGTACGGAATTAAAACGAAGCAGTGACTTTCAGCATTCTTTTTATTACTTTTATTATTTATTATATTATTGTATTATATTTTGATTACTTATTATTTAGAAAGTATAAGAGCAAGAATTTTATATTTTTCACGACGAGTATACACGTCGAACGCACCGTAATTACTCTCCGTAATTTGTCGCTCGACAATTTCGAACGGAGACGATTTTCTCGTCACTTTCATATCTGTTGGATGCTCGCAGAAGAAGGCATGGAACAGGAGGTATCGGCGAGGCCGAGAAGAATGTCCGAATTCAACATGGCGACGAAAAAGCAGCCCATTCCACCTGGCACGTCTTTCTTCTTATTTGCTCAGCACAACAGGTAATCGCTACAAGTGCCCTCGAACCTTATTTTCTTTCCTTCTTTTTCTCTTTTTTCTCCGACTCGATTCGATCGTCTTGTAGCACGAGTTCACGAGTTAAATTTCTTACAGAATGTTTGTGCGCTCTCCGGGCGATCGATCGACGTTATTACGATTACATTGGTCGTATTCGCGCAAATATGTTATAGAGTAAAATCGAGTCTGTCCTCGCAAATAAGACTTTACCATTGTCGTGCAATCTTAATCGTGTCGAAATCAGCCTTACTCGTAGAGCCGTTCTTATTGGATAAATATTAGGTTGGTGTATATAAAATGTCGAATTTTAAAGTGAATATTGCTGTTCCATTTGCTTCGACACGCTACAAGTTACCTTGTAGATTCCAGTTGCCTGCTGGTAGGTCTGAATTCCGTTTTGGCAGGTTCAATTTCACCCTTGACGACCCGATAGTTCCGATAATGGTAAAAAGAAATTGTCTATTTCGAAAGGCTCGTCAGACACTTTAATCGCAAGAACGTCGCAGCGACTTCATTTCTTTCTTTCCTTTTGCTTTCAGATTCCGCGTTTTCTGTCATTGGTTCTGCAATCACAGTTACTTTGACAATGTGATATTGGTCTGCATCATGATATCGTCGGCCATGTTGGCAGCGGAGGATCCGCTGCGTGCCCTCTCTTATAGAAATCAGGTAGGATGATTCCACGAAGAGCATCGACGTTCGAAGGAACGACGACACTCGTCGCAACGACAGATAACCGGCCAAACGATAACGAATTTTCCAGATTCTCAATTACTTCGATTATTTCTTCACCACTGTCTTCACGCTCGAGATCTGTCTAAAGATGATCTCGTACGGTTTCGTCATCCACGACGGTGCGTTTTGTCGATCGGCTTTCAATCTGCTCGATCTACTGGTCGTCTGCGTGTCGCTCGTCTCTATGTTCTGGAGGTAACGCACCTTGGCATACATTACAGACATATTTACGCTTTTGATCGCGACGTCGACTTTTTCTTCGCTTCGATCGTCGCCTCACGAAGGATCGAAAAACGTTCGTTCGATCGTAATCAACATCGATGTTTCTCGAGATTTTAAATTACTATTAAATTAATATCTTGGATAATAATAATTCGAGAGATTAATAAATTATTCACTTTTAAATATCTCGTTATTAGCCCTCGCTTAAGTCGAAGTTTACTTCGCTATCGGTTATTCGAGCTAACGTGAAAAGTTCCGTAAAATGCAGACTTTCGAACGCCGTCGTACTCTTAAATTCTAATACATCGCCATTTTACTCGCCTTCTTTAAACGTAATTAATGCATAACTGCACTAGTGCACAGTGTAGATCTTAATCTCGATACCAATTTTTTTCCTTTTATTCACCGACTTTAATCGATCTACTCTCCAAAAGCGCTCTTAGTAAAGCAGTCGTTTCAGAATTGTATGAAATTTCGAGTCGTCGATTTCATTGAATTCCATTAGAAAAGAATGTCGAGTTAGTTGAAATCAGCTCGGTGAAAGAATCGATCCAATCGATACGTAACGATTTTAAACGTAAAAAAATCGTCGAAAACTTCGACCATATATTCGTATCAACATATCGCGATAAATATCGTGTATAATATAGTTAATATTATATATATATACGATATATAATATTGATAATTTTTCCCCGATCTAATTTAGGTATATATATTATTATATATCGTAGATATAATAGTATTAAATCTACGAGAAGAACCCAAAAGAGTCCGATATCGAATTTATTCGAATACGTCGTATTTCACTTGCTCCGAACGCAGGAAATGGGTGGTCAGGTTCCACGAAAGTTTCGAGCACGTGTTCCGTTTACGTAATATTCAACGTAACCGCAACCACGGATGTCTATTGAGAATCCGCGTCTTTGAACCCTCTCCCTTTCCTATTCCAAGTCCACCTCCGCGCTGGGTTCTTCGATTTATAAAGTTCCCAACTTCCCCTAACAGTTTCTTTGTTCACGTGCGCGTCAAGCGATACGTTCATCGTCGGAGAATCCCTCGCGAAAGCAGCGGAGAAGTCTCGGCTCCACTTACCTCCGCTTTTGTGAAATTGAAAAATAAAAATCCGCCATTTTATCGCGCTTTAACTTTTCGCAGATATTTTGTCTAAGTGATCGAAAGGAAGTATATGGACATTAAAAAGCGCAGAATATGTTGAAGCTGATTTATTGCGTTTAATAGTGCTAATGATACATAGAAAGCAGAAGTTTGATCGAAATCTTTGGCCGTGTCACGTGTCGGTCAATCACGAATAGAATCGTAAAGGGTTAATTCGCTTTCGTGCTGAAAGACATTTCGTTTTCGACACGTTAGAATCTTCGTGATCGCGTCATCTTTAACCATTACTTATTCTTAACATTGAATATTCTTGAACCGAGTGCAATCAAAACTTCGCCATTTTATCGCGCTTTGATCCTTTGCGATCGGCAAATTTTTCTGACGAGAGTATCAACTAGTCGAAAGGAATTTAGCTTTTCAAAGATATCTCGTCGAAGCTGATTTATCGCGTCTAATAGTGCTAATAATAGTCCTCGAGAAACGAGGCGCGTACGAACGATTTGCTTGATTTTTCAGCTCCGGCGCCATATCCGTGGTGAAGATCCTGAGGGTGCTGCGCGTACTCAGGCCTCTCCGCGCCATCAATCGTGCCAAGGGACTAAAGGTAGGGCGATTTCTCTCGGCGTTACACGGCGATATGGTCGATCGTTGTCGCGGCTAAACCGTACGCTCGTCGAAGACACAGAAAGGACTAGGGACTCAAGTAAACTTAACCTAACGAGTTATAAATTTCCGATACACGACCTCTCGATAACCCGATAAAACTCGTCGCTTGAATTTTCAATCACAAAGGACAGGAAACTCTTTTGATCCACGTCGCGTGCGACCGGTCCGATCGATCGCAAACGAGAATACGAAACGTTAGAAACGTTCGACGAACTGTTGACCGTCGTCGGAATCACGACAGCCACCGGAAGGGTTGAAATTCGTGTCGTGACTTTAACGAAGGCAACGACGACGACGACGTCGACGATGACAACGACTTCAATAATTATCAAAGAACAGTGGACGTTTTCGGGTTATTCGCGAATCTTTTACGCAAGCGCGACCGCGCGACGACAGAAGGACTCGACCGTCCTTTAACGTTCGTTAAATACGACGAATTCGAAGACGATGACGACGACGACACGACCATCGGGGAGAACGAACCGCGTAAAAGCGAGAAAAAGAAAGAGAAAAAACAACGTCGTTCCGAAAGGTGCGATAGGACGTATTTATATTCTGATTAATGTTGAACCCCAGCACGTAGTACAGTGCGTCATCGTAGCGGTAAAGACTATCGGAAACATAGTCCTCGTCACCAGCCTCCTGCAGTTCGTGTTCGCCGTCATAGGCGTTCAGCTTTTCAAGGTAGGACTCGTCAGAGCCCCGTTGCTAAAAAGGCCCTTTCCATTGCGCCACCTCTCGACTCCCTTCTCTTCTACACCCCAGCGATCAGTGATTGTCGCTGGTCTTTTATTTTCTTCTTTTTTTTCTATCTATCTATCTCTTTCTCTTTTCATCATCGTCCCTCCACCGATCCTAGCCTGTTATTAACTCCATCATCTCGGCCTTGCCGCCAGGCGTTTTTGAAGTTAACACCATTTTGTCTGTAGTTGAGCTAGAGAGTGGCGCATAACGTTATCTCGTTACCAATTTGTACCTAACGACGAGGCCGACGCACCGTCCTATTCAGGAATGGTGAAAAGAAAGTGCAAGACAAGAGGCCGATAGCGCAAGACACGCCAAGATCCGTTCACCCACTGTCTCCTTTCACGCCATACATATTTTTAACCCAGCACCTTTAACACAGTCATGCGATCCGCCAACAGAGCGAGACGTTTCGACCTACCTCTCGTTGTCACGTTTTATCCAGCTCGTCCATTCTTACCACCAATCTCTTCTACTTTTTACCTTCCATCTTCCCTCTACCAGTTTTTATCCAACCGAATCATCGCATAAAGTCTCCCCTAACCCCACTTTCGAATGGCCATCTTCCTCGTCGCGATGAGATCCGTTCACCCACCACCTTTAACACCTTCATGCGTTCCGCCAACAGAGCGAGACGTTTCGACCTATTTACTCGTTGTTACGTTTTTAATCCAGCTCGTGCATTCTTACTACGATCTCTTCTACCCCGTACCTCTCTATTATCTAACGTCCTCTCGTTCTTCTTCCTTCGTCGCTACTCTTTATCTTCCACCTCCCCTCTATCTGTCCTTAATCCGACCAAATCATCGCACAAAGTCTCACTGTTCGTTGATCTTCTTCATCGATCAGCCGCATACCCCCCTTACCCGCGCGATCGGTCCTCCTCTGCTCGAAGCAGTTCGGTCGCCCCTCGACGACGATCGCGTCTCCTCGTGCCCCCCCGCGCGCGCCAAGGAATGGAAATATTTCGATTGGAGTCGTCGTGCGAGAACGAAGATCGTCGAGAGGGGCGACGAATAGACGGCGACCGTTGTTTCTTTCCGATGAATGCACCTTTGGGTATCACCTCTCCTTGCGAGACGAGCTGTTTGCGTGTAGTATAATATTAATAATAATAATAATAATAAGAATAATAATAATAATAGTAATAATAATAGCAATAGCAACGATAATAACGACGAAAGCTGAAGTGCGATCGCGATTACGAGCAATCGCAATCGTTTTAATGATAGCAATTAATATCAATAATAATAATAATAATATAATAATAGTTCCACGAGTAGCGAAATAACGATAACGAGTGAGCTTACTGCCTCGACACCACCCCCGCATTACGAAAGCCTCTTTTGAGTTCTGTTTTTGAGCCAGTGCGAGTTTCTGTGTGTCGAGTCCGCGTCCATTTTGTCGCAGCCGCCGCGTCCATTTTGTCGCTGCCGCCGCGTCTACCGTCTGCCTTCGCGCCGCTGCTTTCCACGGCACGGATCTCGCGCTCGGATTCGAGATCGAAGTCGACTCGAACAGATGTTGAACAGAATCGCGTCGCGACTCGACTTTTTCGCGCGATCGTTCGAGAATCGATCGCTTCGAAGTCGAAGCGAGTGCATCGAGAGCACGGAATTGGAACGGCTCGCTTTCACGCAAATTAACGCGGCTTCGGTCGGTGGTTAATTAGGCTCGCATTTTCGTTCCACCGAATCGTACGAATTTTTTTCTCTTCTTTTTTAGCTTCCTCTTTCCTCTTCTTTTTCTTTTTTACATCGAGATTCGTCAGCAGCACGACTCCAATTCTTTCGTCGAATTCCCGTCTTCGTTTTTGTTCTACGTTTTTTTTTCTTTTTTTTTTTACCTTTCTCTCGCTGCTCGTCGTTTCTATCTTCGATAAAACGTCGTCGGTGAATTTGCTCGGTGAATATATATTCTTTCTTGCTCTTTCCTTCTCCTCGTTCCATGTAAACGCTCATCCGCCTAGTTTCTCCGCTTATCTCCGTTCCGTTCATTAGATCGTCGATGTACGTCCTTACGCGTCGCAACAGGACAGTAAGGTAAATTGGAACGACGGGGAGAAGTTAATTGAAAGTATTTCCTCTCTTTCCTTTCTCTTCGTTTTTAATACTTGCTTCGAAGAACGATCGGCCGACGATCTCCGATTACGTTCCGTACCGGAGTCAAACGCGATCGTGAGTATCGTTTTTATTATCCTCGGCGTTGTAAACTCCGCGCAACAAGGAAAGAAGAAGAGGAAGATCGAAACGGCGTTAGTCGGTTTAATGCGACGCTAGAGACGAAAACAAGGAAATCTCGTTAAGTTACGAGCAGTGCTCGTCTCGTTGCAAGAATACGTGAAAGGAAAAGCAGGAAAAAGAGAGGAGCGTCGAATAAAGAAGAAAAAGAGAGAGAAACCATCCAGCATCGAATAAGGAGGGAAAGAGAAAGAGAGACCATCAGGCATCGAAGAGGAAAAGAAAGAGAAAGAGAGAAAGAGAAAGAGCTTCGAATAAGAAAGG
>JAITYT010000247.1:418221-428825 GCA_025433975.1 Liostenogaster flavolineata | reverse complement strand
CCCCCCCCCCAATTAATGCTGCTCTGTATTTTCTTTGTTTTCTGTCTGTCTGTCTGTCTGTCTTCTATCTCTTCACTCACGACCAAACGACAAACCAAATCGACCAACCAAATCAACCAACCGACCACCACCAACCCCGTGTTCCCCTGCTGTGTGCTCGTTCTCGACCCCCCGCTCACCTGCCCCGAACTACGTCAAAAGTACGTAGTGAAGTGCGTCATTGTCGCCATTAAAACGATCGGCAACATTATGTTGGTCACCTATCTCCTACAGTTCATGTTCGCTGTTATCGGGGTACAGCTGTTTAAGGTAAATCCAGAGCACTGGGCAAACAAGTTAGAGATTTTATTGTCTCCGATGCTGCAAGCAATGATAGTTCATTCTCTCGTACTTCCACCTTTTTGTCTCTCTGTCTATCTATCTATCTATCTCTTAGTCGCTCTTTCTTCGTCTCTATTCGTCTATCTTCGTTTCTCTCTCGTTTTCTTTCCTCGTTCTTCTACAACGAGTTGATACTCCGTACTCTTTTGTTTTTCGCTTCCGTCCTTTTTTCCTTATTTTGAATCATTCTTTTTTCTTCTTCTTCTTCTTCTTTCTTTGTTTTATTTTTTATCTTTCTTCTCGACCGATCAATCGACTTATTATTAATAAGCGTGTTCTGAATTTTCTCTTCTTCTCTTTCTCTTTGTATTTCTATATACATTTTTCTTTTTTTATTTACTGCAATCTCTCTCTCTCTCTCTCTCGCTCTCTATTCCTCGTCTCAGCTCTTTGTCTCTCTTTCTACCTCGCGGAAAAATCCGCGATCCTTCGCGAAATACAAGGCGATCCGGATTAAAAATTAAATCGACGCGACGTGAACGACTGCGCGAGCTTTCGATATTTACGATTACGTGGAAACGGCGTTCAGAGTCACGAAACGCTCGAAGAGATCAACGATGAACGACACTCGTTTCAAACACGCCACGTATTTCGCGAAGTCGAATTGCATGAGACGAACAACCTCGATGTCTTTCCGAACTTGATCTCCGTCATTGTCATCATCATCATCATCATCGTCGTCGAGCCATCCGTAACGCGACGGCGCTCGCTAATGCAGCGAAGAAACGCGAGAATTATACGAAGTACGGAATTCGAGTTAACAGATGTAAAAACGTCTGGGAAATGAGCGTAAGAGGAAACGAGGGCTAAATTCACGTTGGACGCGCTCGCCAAGACGAATTGCGCTGAATTAAGTTCGCTCGAATTTACGGAATCGAATTCATTCGAACGTACGAGATTAAATTCATTCGAATGCACCAAATTAAATTCACTCGAATTCGCGGAATTGAATTCATTCGAGTACACGTTTGAACGCACTGAATTAAATTCGCTCGAATTTACGGAATTAAATTCACTCGAATTCGCGGAATTGAATTCATTCGAATGCAGGAAATTACATTCACTCGGATTCATGGAATTAAATTCACTCGAATTTACGGAATCGAATTCATTCGAATGTACGAGATTAAATTCATTCGAATGCACCAAATTAAATTCACTCGAATTCGCGAAATTGAATCCATTCGAGTACACGTTTGAGTGCACTGAATTAAATTCGCTCGAATTTACGGAATTGAATTCACTTAAATGCGAAATTAAATTCATTCGAATGCTCGAAATTAAATTCGTATAAATTCACTTAAAATCAAGAGCCCTTACCGATTCCTTCTTTTTCCTGGGTGGCAATTTGCACTTGTACTTCTTTACGTCGAGTCGATAAACTTAACGCCGAATCTACCAAGAACCGAACAGGCGATGGTTCTTAAACCTAGTTTGGATTTTTCTAGCTTGAACTTTCCTTCTTTTCAATTTCGTCGACTACTTCATATAATGGCACGTTAGCAAAAAGAAAAGAATTCGGCACTGGGGCTATGAAAAGTGAGATTAAAAGACAGAAAGAGGCGCACCGAAATTGTCCAAAACGTTCGCCTAGTAATCCAGGAAGGGGTTAATCGCGCATAGATTCTCGTTACGCGACCTCTGCGGCGCGGTAAGAAGCGAGGCGAAGGCCGAGGCTGAACATAGGAGGCGTTAATCGCGCTGGTGCATCGATGATTAATTGCCAAGCCGTTTATAATTCATAAACGCAGCCACGGCATCGGTTACGTTGATGGATGGCCTCAGCTGCGTTCGTAGTCGTTTTGTGCAGCCATCGTTCGCCTCCTCCTCTTCCCCCTCCTCTTCCTTCACCACCGCCTCGATAATCGACCTGATTATTTCTCTTCGTAATTATGGCGAGCGCCGTCGTGAACCGGGGGCTAATCAAAATCATTCGAAAGCTCCGAGTGATCGCCTGAGGCCACTGGCCGAAAACGCGACCGAACGAACGTCGCCTCGATGACGTCGTCGGCTCGAGTTCATCGACGATCGTTTGACGATCTTTCGAACGCCCTTGATCGCGCCGACGAGACCTCCTACCCGTTAAGAACGATCTTGATCGACGTCAAAGCCAGTCGATCGATCGGACGAACTCGGCCGTGATGTACGTAAAATTATCGTTCTAAAAATTCAATTCGAAAGATCCTCCACGCATTCTTCTTTTAATTTATTTCCAAAATTTTTTCGCAATTTCGAGACCAAGGTTTTTCTCTTAATCTTTTTCCAAAAATTCAATTTGAAGAGTTCTTAACGCGGGTAACATTTCGAGACTAAGGTTTTCCTTTTAATTTATTTCCGAAAATACGATTGGAAGGATCCTCGGCGCGGATAGCGTCTGAAGGCTAAGCTTTTCGTTTTAATTTCTTCCAAGGATGTAAAATTAAGATGAAAATTTCCCGTGGATTTATCAAAGCTCCGCGTCGATCTACGGATACGTACTCGCGTAGACTCACCGAGTATTCATTCGATCTAACGACGTCGGACAATTTTAATCGCTTCTTTATTAGCCGTTCCTCCATCTCGCGATAAACCGGTTTAAATACTTGACGTATCCGTACCTGGTGAAACGACGATCAAACGGAAACGCGGAGTGTAGTATTCGTTCCCGGGGGTCTCGACGACACGATTAACAAGAAGAAAGGGCTGAGATCGCATCGACGACGACGACGACAACGACGACGAACGCACGAAAGTAAACCGACGCATGCATAATATTCGCTGTATATAAGAATGTAGCTTTGGTCGTAGTGCATGCTGATCGTAGTCGCGTGCACCGAAATCGCGAGTCGATTTCGCGAGGTCGTCTGGCAAAAGGCAATCGAGATTCGTTCGGGGCCAAATCGTTTTTATTAAATCGTTTTCAATTTCGGTATCGGTGTCTTTGTCGCGTGCCCGCTGTTTTCCGGATGTCTGTCGATAACGGAGGAAGACAAGAAAAAAAAGAGCCTTGACGTTATTCCCTAGATCTTAAACGATTAAAAAGAACGCGATGGAAAAATCGACGAAACTACGTCTTTTGTTATATTCGACGCTCCAGCGATCTTTTTCAAGATTCAATCGGTTAGATCAAGAGCCAAGGCGACTCGACATCGATGTTTCGAGCGAACGACGAGTGATTCGGAATTTTTATTGCTTCTTTTTTCGAGTAACAGTGTGAAAATATCGTCGAACGCTGGAAAAAACCGTGACGAGTTTGAAACGTACGAGAAAGGAGACGCGCCTCAAACTCGAATACGAGAATTCCTTTTGCCACGATCCTTCTGCTCGATAGTAATAGTTGGTAGTACGAATGGCACCGAATCATAATGCGTAAACCCTAGAGAGTTGCGCGTAGGATCGTTACGATAGAGAGATATATCGTAGATCATTATCGGTTAGTCGATTAAAAAGTTTCCAGCACGCGGTTAGATATTAGGTTGGTGTGTCTGAAATGTCGGATTTATATATATATATATAAAATTAATTTCGTTTTTTCCCAACAGAGGACTTAATTAATTCATCGAATTCGACCGTTCATGATCATTAAAATGACGAAATTACTTTCCGACAATTTAATAAATAAATATATATATATAAAAGAATACGTATATATTTATAATATAATACAATATTTATATACACAAGCCCGACATTTCATATGCACCTACCTAATAAAAATCGCTTGTGCTACGTCTGCTATGCGTAGCGCTTTTCGCCGATGTAGTTAGCTATATGAAGCTGCGTAGACGTTCGAATGCATTGGTAAAAGATAGCTCGTCATCGACGAAGTCGAACCAATCGATCGGTCTCGTTTAGTTTACGTTTTCGTGTCTCCCACGACGATGAAAGCGTCCGGGGATGTTTTTCACACTCGCCACGGATAATTCGAGCACGATTTTTTACTCCAGTCGAATAAATATCGATAAAATGTGGCGAGAGTGGTGGGTCGAAACGCATTGTAACGACGGTAGGAGCGACAAAGATGCGGTATCTCGAAGTAACGAAGAATCGAGTACCTTTCGTCGTAAATTTCTGAAGGCTCTCGTCGATCGCGCTATAAAGAGTCCGCGCTACGACGATAAGAACGATGTTATATTCGAATGTTCAGAAGAATTCGCAGTGTACGAAAATCTTTTCGCGCGATTTCTTTCGAGTTCTTTCATCCTCCATATTTCGCACTCCAAACTAAAGCATCGGACTCGTTTTTACTCTCGTTTGAACGGAGTTGCTCCGAACGATCCTTTAAACTCCACCGTGAAGCACGACTTTCGTCCTTCGACGCGTTTCGAAGCGTCGTTAATCGAACGGAAAGACCTTCCTTGAGAATTTTATCGCGACGTTATCAATTTCGAACGAAAGAAGGAACGTTCGAAACGGAGGAGATCCTTCGACTCCTTGGAAAGACGACGAAACGTCTGCGCTGTACCAGCCGTCGCGATATTGAACGAGACGAAGATCTCGACGATAAACGAAAATCCGGCTGGCACGCGCTACTGTGACGCGATCTAAACAATGGGAAGACGAAAGAAAGGAAAGGACCAGCGAGAGACAGAGATGGAAATGGAATGGGAGCGAGGGAGAGAGAGGGAGAGAGAAGGAAGGTGGAAAAGGCATACAACGACAAAGAGCGATCGACTCCCGCGTGAAAAGCCGGTAAACCGACCCACTTTGTAATGGAGCGCGCTTTCGGTATCACGCGAATGAGTCTCTCGTGGGAACTAAGTTAATTAGACGACGAAGCGACTATTGAGAACGATCTCGACTCCGACTCGTCGCGTTATTAGGCGAACGAAACGTTACGAAAACGCGATCGTCGCGTGCGAGTCAATTTATTTTACTTTATTATTTTTCTTTCGCTTTTTCAAAGGTTTGGAAAAGGAAGAAGTTTGCTCCGTTGTTAGCTCGTGTCCTCCCACGAGGATCTCGTTTTTACTTCGGTTCGAATCATTTCGTCGATGTTCGATTTCTTATCAAATGTACTTCTTTAATTTAGGAGACAAAAATAATTCAACATTTCTTTCTCCCGACTTTCGAACGAAGAACCGCTGCAATTATTTTGTTTCCTTCAATTCGAATCATTTCGTTGGCTTTCGATTTCTTATAAAACGTATTTCGTTTCGTTGGAAGTTAGAATTTCGCAGATTTTTCTCCCGACTTTCGAACGAAGAACGGACGCAATTATTTTCGTTAATATCGCTTCTGCGTTACGTCGTATTTGAATGGAATTTGTCAATAATCTATTCGATACCTTTCTGATCTATTTTTCGCCCAACTACGAAGACCAAAAACTAAGCTCTTACCGAGGTAAAAATCGAGGAAACGAACCGAGAATTTTATCTCGCGAGCTACGTTCCGCGTCTCCGTCGTCGAGTATGGCTTTTTCGAGTATGCCGAACACGCGACTGCGTAATTTCGTTCGAGCAATGTACGTAGAGACGCGAGAGCTGACTTTGTTGGTCGAACGTGACGCGCGAATCGATTCTACTTCGTTTCGTACGAAGGTGTGCGTATGCACGTACACAGACGTAAGCTCTATCACGAACGCAAAATCGCTTCAACGGTAATCGAAATCTCGCGTCGAAGTTGCTGACGGATTTTGCGAGCGCGTACAAGCGGATATCGTCGCGGCTTTGTCCTCGTCGATAAAATTTAAAAAAAAACCTAATCGATCGAACGATCGATGCTACAGGGTTGGCCAACTTCGACCGATCGATGTAAAATGCACATAATTTTTGTAATTTCTTAAAGAATGTTCATTGTTACCCTTGAGGTGTGTGGTGCGTAGCCTATTATTAATTTTTATAAACTATTTGTTATGTGCGAAAAAAACTAATTAAAAATAAACCCCACCAAAGTTATAAATTATTAAAAACAGTCAGCTTAAGTTGGCCCACTCCGTACAAGGAACGCATCCGGTTGAACGATTAATTTCGAAGTTTCCTTTAGAATTTTCTACGTGATCCTGGTATGAATACGTGAACGTGTTAATAGGCCCAAAAATTCCTTTTTGTTATTCTCAACAGCACAGCGTGTACTTAAGATATAAAGCGATTACGGTACAAAATCGTCACTGACTGAAGTTCGAAAAAATAAAAAGAGAAAGAAGGAAAACAGCGCCAGGTATTCGCGAAAAACGAAATTCCTTTTTTATCTTCAACGCCACACGGTGCGCGTATTGATACGATTATGATACGAAATCGTCACTGACGGAAGTTTGAAAAGAAGAGAGAAAAAAACTTTTCTTGAAATTATTTTTTCGTCAAGGCGGTACCCTCGAAAGGGAAAGAGATAAGCGAATTTACAGGCTGGCTCACGACTCTAGCAGAGACAGCATCGTCGACATCCGACATCATTGACATTATCGACGTCGACTGTCCTTCTCGAATCGTCGAGTCGAACGATTCTACGGGAAATCGCAAACACCGTCGTTTTGCGACGTTATCGGAGACGTTACTGTCGCGATGCGGGCGTAAGTGCGTCGTCGTTTTGCACTGGAAGAGGTCGGAAGGAGGCTGGGTTCGGTCGGAGGAACTGGTTCCATCGCATCGAATATCGCGAGCATTCGAAGCTCTCCTGGACGCTCCTTCTTGTCGTCCACGTCGCATGCAGCTCGAGGCCGATATGGAGCGTAGCTCGATCGTATTTTAGCAGCCGGCTTACCGATAACGCAAAATTGCCCATTAAGCGCGGTTAGGAACGCGGTTTCGCGGCTTTGCCAAATTAAATTCGCGCTTGATACCGTACGTGGAATTTCGCGCGACGAAAACTTCTTTTCGCTTTCCGCGAAAGGATGGAGAAGGAAGACGATCCATTCGTCGAGGAGGAGGAGGACAGTTCGAATTCTACTTTTTAATTTTAACTTTAATTTGACGGATATATGCACGAAGAATCGCTCTTACGATTCGCGTGATTCTTCCGAAGTCACGAGGGAATTACAAAGTCGAAAATGTGCGCTCGTGTTTTACGCGAGTCGTAAGTACACGCGTCGTGTGCCGTTGAAAATAAGAAAAGATGTCTGCGAAAGAAATTGAGATTTCACGGACGAATTAGAAATAGGAACGTTCGAAGAGACTAAAGCCGTTATTTTCGTGAAAATATACTTTTATTATACTATACTTCTTTACGATACTATACTTATTTAATGTACTTTTCTTTATTACTTATTTATTATGTTTATATGTATACTTTTCGTGAATATGACCAGCAAAAAGACAAAATTCTATCGGAATTCTATCGCTAGCGTTCGAACTACTCGCCTCGTCTTCGATTAATTTTTTCGAATTATACTCGAATTATTCTCGAATTATTCCGATCTGTGTTCCAGCGATATTTATGCGTGTCGTTCGAAATTACCTCTCGGCGGTTTCAGCGCGAGCAACTGGTCGTGCCTACATCGACCACGATCGCGGTATATCGACGATATCGTTGCTAATTCAAAGCATCGGTATTCGAGGCTACGTCTCGATAACGGAGCCGTAATATTCATCTTTCGTTTATTTTATACGTATTCCGTTCTATGCGCCGCGTAAAGAACGTCTGGCGAATCTCCTATCTCTTGACGCCACGTATTTCTTTGATAAAAAAGAATAAAATTCGTAAGGTATCTCGATCGTGATAACGCTTCGCAGTGTTACGAGGAGAGCTTCTGCGTCATCGTAGACGGTGTTCGCTCGAAAATCGAAGGAAAAAGGAGAAGAAGAGGCTTTCCAGTAGCAAAACGCACGTCGAATCTCCGAGGAAGCATCGCTTTCGAGTGTTTACGCTCAACAGCTTGCCTCTATCAAGGTCTGCCACGAGATTTTTCTCGAAAGACGCTCTCTGGAGAATTTCTACGAATTTCTAGAAATTTCTACAAAATTCTACGAATCTCTACGAATTTCTAGAAACTTCTACGAACTTGTACGAATTTTTAGGAATTTCTAGGAACTTTTACGAATTCCTAGGAATTTCTACGAACTTTTACGAATTTCTAGGAATTTCTAGGGATTTTTAGAAAACAGACGGCGCCATTTCGCCGGTCGTACGACCAGCGAAACGGCTTTCGTAACTTCGGTCCGTCTCGATCTCTTCGTTCGCGCCACGGATTCGGCTCAACGAGGGAAACCACGACGGCTTCGATCGGGGCGGAGCTCCTCGTACTCTCGCTCTTTCGTAAGGATCTCGTGGTTCTTACCGCGCGCGTAAACCTCGCGAGGCTTTACGATCGAGCCGACTCTAGCTATCGAAACGAGAGGGAGATTTTACGACGGCACGAAAAACGGCCCTCGCTGCGAATCGCCGAGCGGAGCGCGAGGAAAAGCTGCGAGGGCGTCGTCCTCGTCGTCGTTTCGATCGGTGGCGATTCGACGCGCGTAATTCGCCATTTAAAGGAAATTTCGTGTACGTCCGTTGGGTCTTCCGTCGAGCTCGATCCTTTTCGATCGCGGAATCGAATCGAGTTCGATTCGCGAGTGCCACGAGCGACGTCATCAGGCGAGGCGTATTTTTTTCGATGCCAGAATCTCGCGATCGATCGCTCGTCGTCGAGAAAATAAGAACAGGCAATAAGAGCTTGTCTTATCGACTTTGGAAAGAGCGCCTCGTGGAAAATATCCTTCCGAGAACTCAAAGGTAGGAGAGAGAGCAACGTTTGACCAGTCGACTGCTTAAGAAATAATTAAAAACAAATAATAATAATTATTATTATTATTATTGTATCAGAGGGACCGAAAAGTAATAAAAATGACGAAAAGCATTCCTTTGATAAATAAATCTTAGATACTGATCGACGAAATAATTTCCATTGTTTTCTAACACCTTTTGCCAGCAGTTGTTCCCTTTTTAAAAAATCTTCGAAACAAAATTAAACAAAATTGTTTAAATGGAAAACATTTTGATTACTTTCCGATAGATCTGATATTATATTAGCATCGATCAAGCAGACGGAAGAGCGTTTTCGAAAGAAACTAATCAGTCAACAGGTTGAACGTGTATCCAACCTCTCGTCGAATGAATCGTTTTGCGCGAAGCGACGAACGACGACTGGAACGTAAATTCGTGTTAGAAATTAAAATAGAAATAGAACATTTTCCAAAGTACGCGAGCCGAATTGTCTCTTAACGAACTCGAATGTGTAAATTAGAAAAAAAAAAAAGAAAAAAATAAAAGAGTAGAGAGAAGCGGAATTATCGCCACTAGGCGTTCGTAAACGTCGAAACGTCGCGATGAGACTCGGAAGATCGAAAGGGAATGAGGAATTCTCTCTCTCTCTCTCTCTCTCTCTCTCTCTCTCTCTCTCTCTCTCCATCTCTCTTTTCTCTCTATTTTCCTTCGCGACGAACAAAACGATTTTCTCGCACGCGTGAGCTCGGAAAGGGCCTCGGCTCGCCCCCTTTCCCCTCCGCGCACGTATGTAATCGATTCTCGCAAGCTACGCATTTCCGGACTCTCGATCCTCTCGTACGATTCGCGCAGCTCGATTGACGAGGAATCGACGAAGCATCCTGCATCGCAACGTAATTTTCCTGTATGCGTAATTATGCGTGCGGCTGCGTGCGTGCAAATGTATTCCGCGCGTGTATGCGCGTGTGCTTGGGTGCGCGAACGTGTCTGAACACACACATACACACACACACACACACACACACACACGTACACGTACACACACGCGCACGTATGTATGCATCGTATGTGTACGGTGCAAACGCGTACGTACGTTCTCACGCGGCGTACGAAACGGTGCGAAGCTTCTTTTACCCTTCGTCTTTTCGAGTTAACGCGCATTTTTTTTACCATGTTTCTCATCAGTTTTTACTATATCGTAAATTTATAGAGCAAAATTTTCATTTATCATCGAACCGAGTCGATGGAGACAATATTTTATTCTCTCGAGAGAAAGGAGCGTTACCTGTCCTGTCGCGCTTCTTTGCAAGATGAACGCTTCCATTCGTTCCTACGACAGACGATGAGAAGCGAGGTAACGGCTTGGACTCTATGAAATAATTGTTTCTCGATCTGTGGTTCTTCAGCTTTTTAATTTCGTTGGAAAAAGCACGCGTGGACGAAGGGGTAAACCGAAGACTCGTGTTGATACAATCTGTTATTATATACGATATATTATGTATTTATTATATTATTTGTTATATATATAGTAATGAAATAATATATAAATAATATGTAATATATACTTATATCATATATTATAATAAAATTACATATAAATTTGA
>JAITYT010000247.1:380333-390869 GCA_025433975.1 Liostenogaster flavolineata | reverse complement strand
GAGAGAGAGAGAGAGAGAGAGAGAGAGAGAGAGAGGGGGGGGAGAGAGAGAGAGAGAGCTGTCTCAAATATTTATTTTTTCTTTCCATATAAAAATACGTAATATGTGAAACATGATTTGAAACCTATACAGGGTGTTTTATATAAAAAAAAATGTATAAGAACTTGTCTCAATTTTTGGAGAAACGATTAAAAAAAAAGTTATACAAGTATAGTTTCTATTTTAAATAGTTGAAAAATTGCAACAGATCAAAATTTTACGTCTGCAATAGTAAGTTCATAAGTTCTTATTACGAAGGTTTATATATTACTTTATACTTGAAGACATCGCGATAAGATTTCCACGATCGTTTTATCTAACAAAAGGTTTTAATTCACCCACGGACTACGGATATTTCTTTTTCCTATATATTATATATTCTCTATACATTTTTAAAAGTTTTATATATTTAAAATTAAATACTCTCGACATTTAAACCGTGGAATAGACGATCCAAATTTGCGTTATTCGCTTTGCCATATTTTCTCCCTTGTAATATAAAAGCTAATTTGTAAATTGTTATAACTTAAACATTCGTACAAACCGATTAATTTACCGATAACCAGTTTTTTAAAAAAATAAAAAGATTTGGTTATCGACTATAGTCACAACAATTTGATACTCAAATATATGAGTAGTGTAATTGAAATACCTACGCTTTAAAGGCATATTAAGAACATGGATTTTTATTTTCACTAAGCACGATTATACAGATCCCATATTCATGTACCCTTGTAATACATGTTCCGATTCGTAATCTCCACATCAAATAATATAAAAGTAAATAATTTATCAAAATCTGCATTTTCCTACGAATTATATATTAAGAATTTTTCGATATTCATACCGTGGACGAGATACGTGTCATGTGTCTACAGGTGCAACGAAAAACTGTATATCAATAATAAAAGAGAAAGATAAATTTATAATAAATCTTCCCACTTGTATCATAACTCGACCATCTTCTACGTTGCTACATAAAATTTATGTTATTCAAGTATACAAATTCGTGAATTTGTGAATCAACTTTAAAAAAATGCTTCTTAGAATGCATCGTCCGTTTGACTGGATTTTTATTTCTTTTACAGGCGATACAAAGCAATCGAACGTCCATATTACGTGTACGTGTTATTGTCGCATCTTGAATTTTAATACTGGAATCTATCAAAAATTCGTAAACTTCGATTACTATCTAGATACATTAGAAAATAAATGCAATACACAACTTTTGAAATTTACTTCTGCTTTATTTATAAAGTATGTAGTTCTTTTCCACTACGCGTGTTCTATAATTTCTTCGTATTTTACATTACTTACACGCAGTTTGAATTAATTGATCGCCGATAAGAATAATACATAAATGGTTAACATCCTTTCGTCTCGATATTGATCGCAAAAGAATTATTATTACGCGTACCATCAACGATTCCATGAAATATAGAATGAAAACGAAAAAATGCAACGATTTGTCTATACACATGAACAGCATAAAAGTTCAATGAATCGTAGAGGACGAAACTTATGTATAATTTCTATGCTGTGCATATGCGTACGTATGAGCCAAAGCAAAATACGGCCATTTCCCTTGGCAAAAATTCGATAGTCTCTAAAGTACTCTCATCATAAACGGCATAAAAAATATTTGTAATAGATAATTAATAAGTTACAAAGAAATTTAGTTTAAAAGGAAGTTAATATTATTTCATAACTTGCGCTGCTTTTTTTGCCTTAACAAGTTCCACGAGTTCCTGAAGATAAAGAATTTTAATTAAAAATCGGAAAGATCTCATTCGATAGATTAATTTGAAATATGATTATCAAAACGTACCTTATACCTTCGCATACACTCTTTTTTTGTTCTTGTCGGTATACACGCTGCAATTTGATCCCATCTATCCGAAACAGTAGTGGGATAAGTTTTCAACGCTTGCTCTAAAAGTTTCTGTTCTGCCGGGGTCCAGGGTTGAGCCTCCTTTTTGAGATTCTTCGTTTCGCTAGTTACTCCGTTCAATATAGGATGATCTAAACGTTCGGTCACAGCTGGCATTCTTTCTTCTATGGAATCCTTTGTCTTTTTCTCTGCGATAAAATTATCGAAGGCTTTCTTATTCGCGCTCTCCTTTAAACTCGACTTGCTAAAATCAGTTGACTGTAGATCCTTGGCTTTCGCCAAGACATCTTTAGCATCGCGGATAACCCCGTTCGAAGAACTACTGTGTTGATTAATAAAATTGGCTACGACTTCCCAACGTTGATTCGTCCCTGCTGGAAACAAATTAACGGCCTTTATTAACAGCTGCAAATCATTTTCGCTCCATGGGATTGTATTGGATTTTGCCTGCTTTTCGGGTGTATTCCGTGTATCGTTATTTATTACGGCGGCCCTTCGCTCCGCCTCGATTTTTTGTTCGGTTTCTTCTACGATGCTCAAAAACGCGTCTCTTCCACTGGTTTGAAGCTTTCTCATGATGTCTTCCAATTGAACAAGTTTAAATAATTCGCAAATTTTTTCTACGCTCTCCATATGTCTGAGACTCTCCCCTGGATTATTAGCGAAGTAATTATTAGTTTTGCAAAGATCTCTCAACGCTTTTCTCTCTTTTCGCAAAGCTTTCTTCTGCACTTCTCGCTCCTGCTTCAACGCTTCCAATTTCGCTCGTTCCTCCGACTCGCGTTTCTCCTTTTCTAACCTTTCTTTCTCCGCCGCATTCCTAGCGATTCTTTCCTCTTCTTGCTGTCTCGCTTTCGCAGCTTCTTGTTTTGCTTTTTTAGCAGCTGTTTTCTTATCTTTATCGTCTTGCTGAAACTTTTTGATTCTTGGATCTACGTTATAAGCAGTGTCGACCAAAGTGCGTATTCTTATCATCTCTTCCTTCTTTTGCTTCGCCCTCGTCGCTTTATTCTTTTTCTCGATCCACTTACGTATATCGCGGCTATACAGAAATACATGATTAATTACAAGAAACTATTTCGATCGCGATACACGCAAACGATTCTGAGCTATACTTACTCTTGACCGGTCTCTTTGTCCTCTTCGTCGAGATACGAATACTCTCTCCACGAATCGAAGTCGTACCAAAAAGAATAAAACTTTTCTACCTTGTCCCTTGGCATGTCTGGTCCACCCAAACGAGGTACCGGTTTCTTGACGGACCATCTTGCATTTTCTTTGAACGTTTTACCCATCATTTCATAAAAATTATTCTTACAATCCTTCTCATCCGGTAAATCGTCGTTAAAGTAAGGATCAATACTGTCATAGCTTCTTCTTTTTATAGGATTGCCCAAAGTTTCCCAGGCACGAGTAATGCAAGTAAAATAGTCGTCGTCTGGACGGATTTCTTCCCCCATCGCCTTACGTTTATCGGGATGGTGTTTCAGTATTTTCTGCTTGTCTGTAATCCATGCGTTAGATATCCTTCAACTATACAGGTCGTACTATTAAATACAATATATATATATAAATATATATATGAACGACATAACACCTACATTCCTTTAGAGAGAATACTTTGAACTTTCTTTACGTACAAGCCCTTTTGATAATATCTTCGGTCGCTTTGTGCCTAAGCTTTCTCAAGCCTAAAACTGCGTAATGGTCTTGATCTTTCCATTCCTTGGGATCCAAAGACCTCAGGTATTCGAGGTCGTCCTCGAATTGGTACTGTGACACATCTTCCTCGTCGGACGATTCGGAAATTCTATTCCGTGTGAGGCTGCGGTAAAACTGTGCCGTCCATGCTTGTGCGGTAGAGTACAAGACTACAGGACCAGCCGTAGTGCAAGTACTCGCTTTAGAAGAATCTACGGATAACAACAACGACAACTTTCACACACTTTATGTAAAGGAACTATCGAGGTACTTATAAAATCGGCAAGATTTTCCACATGTACGCTTCAATTTTGAATTTTTTTTTTCTAATTTCCATTGCTCTCCGTACGATAGCACATCGCGCGCGAATTTGGTATCACTTTGTACGTGTCGACGCGTTTCATTCGTTTCCGTCGTATATTTTACCGAGTAAGTGCGTTAAATTCGCGAGACGGGCTAATTTCTATAACCAAAGAAGTCTCGCAAAGTACAGACGAACCTAACCTCTCATGGCCGGTATTAAAAAAGGAAATAGCGATTAAACTCACCAGACATAGAAGCGAGAACACTGGAATCACTGTTTGCTGTTCCATCTGTCATTGTTACACAAGTATAAAGAAATATTTTCACAGTACTCGTATTTAAATTAAACGAGCGCTACAAACGAACACTACCACGCTTCGGACATCCTCTACGAAACGAGCGGATGCTACAAGATCACACAAAGGCAATAGTACAGAATTCTACTAGCGATTCCGAAAACATCCGATTAATCATTTTCTTACCATATGTAACAGTGTGAGCGTGAAATATCCATATAACTTTGCAAATATTTTGTCGAGTTAATTTTTTTTTTTTTTTATAAACGCTACGGTTTAAAATATAAATTTACGAATTTTACGTGACGATCGTGGTACTTCTTTGTTCCACCATGTTTTAATCCATTACCAGCCGCAATTCAACAATACAAAATCAAAAAATTAAATTAACCGTACGATATTCATACCGATCAACTCTGAATTTGAAATTTGAAAATGGGACATTGGCAGATAAAGGGTTAAAGACAAAGACGTCTTCTAATAATTTTGGTTGAGAAAAAAATAAGGCCGTTGTTGTCCTCTTTATCGTATTAAATATTTCATTTTATTTTCACAATGACGATAAATAGCAGTTATTGAATTAACAATACAATAAGGACCTGTGTAACGTGTTGATATGCATATTACAAGGCACGCAGTTTTATTTATAATATTCTTTTCTGTACACATCTTCTCATTGCGAATCGTTAAATTCTTGTTACTTTATAAAACCTAAAAGGCACGTTGGATATATATTTTTATGTTAATTCTTTTGAACGTAGAATCGATACGTTGATCGTTCGTATTCACGTTCAAGGATTGAATTGGACGGAAATACGTAGTCAAGAATACGAATTATAACTTCAACGTTTTCTAAAATATTTGGCGTTTGCGTCTTTGGGAAGACTGGATGTATCGAATAGCCTAACTTTTAATTTTCGCCCGTGATAAAAATGAAAAGAAATCCTTATTCTGAACGACGTTCCGTGCGACATAAAAAAGAAAGAAACGATGCACCGATGATAGACATCGTCCACGTCCGAAACGTTCAATAAGTGCGTATTATCTAGAAATTAAAAACTAATCAATAATTACGGGGAAATAAATAAAAACACGCATATCGAGTGATGAAACGAATACTAAAGCGCACGATAATGATCGATTAGGTAACACCAACTGCAGCACCGATCAAATTGGAAGCATAGCGACAATTTTACGACGCGTGGCGATGTTACGCGTAAATATTCATGTGGAAGAGCGAATTCTATTCATTTTTTCCTTTCTTTTCTTATTTTTTTTATTGGTGCCCAGGCGACGATAATCGCCTCTGCGATTGAAATGGATTTTGCAATAAGCGTGGTGAGCATTCTATGACGCGTAACAATAGCGCGTCGATATAATCTTCCAGATCGACCAAACGTTTCTTTTTGTCAGCCACTTCCGCTTGTAACTGTAGCGTCAATTCTATCAAATCCTGCGAACAAGGTAGTTATCGTCAGAAAGAATGAAACCATCGGATATAACACTAATCCTTACTATTATAATTAATCATTCGTTTTTACTTCTCTCGATTTTCCGTCGAATTGCGTGAGAACTTCGTGCGGAAGTCGACTCTTGGAAGTAATAGTATTTTTATTAAAGGCATCTTCCCCACCTATGATGATCCTTTCCGAAGACAAATGATTCTCATCGTTCGTGTCTTTCAGTTTATTTTCCTTTTCCTTTTTCTTGTCCTTCTTCGTCTGCTTCTCTTCCTTCGGACTCCTGCAAATGAATTTATCATCCTTCTTCTCCTTCGTTCTTTCCTCTTTCGTAAATCTATCTTTGTTCAGGAAGGGCTTGTCTTCTCTGTTCCTAGGTTGTAGAATTTCGCGTGGTGCCGGACTTGGCGGTTCGGAGGTATCCCTAAATCTTGTAGTTGGCGAAGGAGAATGCGCCGGAGACAATTCTTGGCGATCGTCTTTCCATTCGTCCAAGACGATTCTAGGAGTCGATTTACCGTTTTCCCACCTACGGAGAGAAAATATACGAATTCACTGAAAGTGAATTTCCTTATGAAATCCAAATCTGTCTGGCCGGGGATATCAACTCAAGATGTCTTACAAGAACATGGCCTTCTACGAATGATTTATGGGGACTTTGTGGCATCGCGAGCGAAGGATACGCGGTTGGATTCCTCTAGAAATCGAGGAAGAGAAAGCGAATGTTCGTAGGTTCCGAAGGTTCTAGAAGAAGCCGAAAAAAAAGCCAGATGTCGACCAAGCTCGGAGGACACGGCAGATAAGAAAGAATGTCCTCGGCGAAAAAACGGAACAGTTTGGTCGCTTAACCGACACATTTTCGAATCTTCGAGAAGAAGGAAAACGAGGAAAAGGGAGAGAGTGAAAAAGGAAGGAATTTTTCAACAGATGTAAATAGAAAGAACTCGACGGTTCAAAGTTCGGTAAAAGTTCAGTCCAGTATAAATCAGTATAGTTCGGTAGAGATCGGTATAGTTGGGTATAAATCAGTTACAATTCGGTCACGCGTACTCACTCCCTCCCGTCTGAGAAATAAGGTATCGCGCAAGGATCCAAACGATCCTTATAAATATATCGTGCAACCGACATATCTTGTTATTCGTATCGTTCAAATAAATATACATTTGTTGTTGAACTACGAGGTTGATTGATCTCTATAACACGCGATCCGACAACTTCTCTTCTATCGTGAAATTATTATATCGTATAAAGAAGACAAGCACGTGGCCGATTTTCGTTCGTGACGAATTACTCCTGGTTAACGATAAAGATGACAATTCCGAAGTTTATCGTGCCTGTTTATCACGTAGAAGTTGACGATGCATCGTACGACAATTTAACACGGAAAACGAGATCGATGACGTTTGCCTTCGAATAAGTTCGAAATGAGATCGACTTTCTAGCAGCTAGGGAAAGTCACGGTTACCTCTTAGGAATGTTACTCGATTGCTTCCCGTACAGTTTAAGACCCCACTCGTCCTCCTTCGAATTGTCCATTTTTAACAAAGACGTGCTCGATGAGCTCGTACTGAATCGAGGCGGTTTATTGGGTGCCGTGTTGGCCGGCGTGGCCAATGTCTGGTGCATGTCGTTAAGAACATTGTTGGCCGAGACGGTCGAGGCGATCGAAGTCACGCTGTTGCTCTTCCCGTTGTTCGTGGCTACGACAGGCGCGTTTAAAGACGACGCCGAACTTTTATGCGACAAGTCATCGAACTGAAAGGAAAACGTGGGTCAGTTTCCAATCGGCTGGCCACGCTGTTTAACCCTTTCGTTACGAGCGTTATTATATAGCCGGTCCCATACCGCTTCATCGCCAATCCCGAGATTTAATTTGACGTATTAATTAGCCTAAATTGTATCTTTGTTCATAATAATTGCAAATATCTCCAAATATGTTGTTACGCGACACTTAGAGAATGACAAGATGGCGACACTTTTCAACGCCATAACGAAAGGGTTAAGAACGCGTTGCCTTCGCGGCACCTGTCTATCGACAAATTAACGCCTAAAGTTCTCGCGGTGAAGGTGAAAGTCTACCAGTAATCTTCCAACGATTATCTAACAATTATCTATCGTTGGGTCGACAAGGATGAAATTTGCAGAAAAACTACAAATTTGTACAAATTAACCAACTTAACGAATATCATCCTTGGCGACCTAATAATTAAAGTCTAACGATAGTCGAAGGAAGGAGCACGCAAAGATACTCCTCCATCGAACGGGACGGATCCGGTCGGTCTTATTCGTACTGTGAATTCATCCTCGTCCTCGCTGATGACGCCGGGATCGGCTTCGCCAGGTTCTTGCCTCGTTGCTTTGAAGGCATGTTCCTCTCTCTCGTCAAGGTTGTCTTTATCCAGGCGGCTCTTGCTCTTCCCCTTGACTCGATTGCCTATCGATTTCGCCAGCTTCTTCAGGCCCTTGCGCTTCTCGATGCTCCCTATGCTCAGCAGGCTACCTCCGATGGAATGGGCGGCGGTGGACAGCTGGCCGAGGGAGCTCTTATGCCGCTCCTTCCTGGTCAAATCGGTCAGACTGCCAGCTTTCACGATGAAACCGATCCTCACCTCCAATTCGCCTCTCTCCTTCGTGTTCCCTTTACCCGGCTTGCTACCGAGCGTGTACCTAAGCAACACGAATCATTACATAACGCTCTTACTTCCACGCGCCTCGTCGTTGCTTCAAGAAATCTCTTTACTTTCAACCTATCCAATAAAGAGCACTACTCTTCGTATCGATCGCCCGAAATATGGCTACGCTGACGTCGAAATCATGGCTACGACGAGCCTTCGTGGCTCGATCTTACCATCCGATCTAGCGACTTCGATCGACACCTTTGTTAAACAGCAAACTCATCGATAGACTCAACGTATTTCTATCTCTTTCGCCGGAGTACGTTCGTGCTACATCGTACAGTTTTCGCTTCTTCGCGAAGTAAAACGCACGGGACATCGTACGAAGTCTCCGGCTTCTCTCTAAAATTCAGTTCGAATCTTATCCCTAGTCTTGCGCCAATTCGTGACTGGTTTGTTTCCTTGGCTATTCTTGGTAATCTTTACATTACTTACGCGCACACGTAAATGGTTTACATCAACGATTCCGTGAAACGGAGAATGAAAACGAAAGAATGCAACGATTCGTCTATGCACGTGAACAGCATAAAAGGTTCGGTGAATCATAAAGGACGAAACTTACGTATAATTTCTCTGCTGTAAATGCATATGTATGAGCCAAAGCTAAATACGACTGTTCCCCTTAGCAAAAGTTCGACAGTCCCTAAAGTCTTTCTATTCGATCTGGCGACTTTGATCGACTCCTTCGTTGAACAGCAAAATCGTCGATCGACTGTGCGCGAAACCTGCGCCTTTCTTGTCAGCGTAGTGATATTTCGTCTATGATACGCTCTAGACCTCCATTGTGTGCTCAATTTTAATGTCGCGTCTAATTTTATCCGACCTGCTGCATCCAGAGATGCGCGGTCTGGTCTCTCGCTCTCTATCTCTCTCCTATTTCTATCTCTATCTCTCTTTCTCTTTCGCTGGAGTACGTCCGTGCTACAGCATGCAGTTTTCGCTTCTTCGTGAAGTAAAACGCATAGGACATCGTACGAACTTTCCAGCTTCTCTCTAAAATTCAGTTCGAGTCTTATCCCTAATCTTGCGCAAATTCGTAACTGGTTTGTTTTCTTGCCTATTCTCGGTAATCTTTCATCGAATTTACAGAAATTACGTTTCTCTATCCTAACAAAGGTACCAGCGAACTTGATCGACCAAGGCAGGAGAGTAAAAAATAAAGAAAACAGTATAAGCGCGTAACGAATCGGCGTATTGGTCTAATTCGTCTCGGTCCGATGCACTCGTGCAATTCTTTATTATTTATTTATCATTTGGTCTATTTTAGATTTTATTCTTTCTACTCTGCCAACGTCGCAAGCTGTAGCTCAGCATCTATTTACGATCGACGTAAACAGACTCGGAAAGCACGGACGAGGTTACTTTCAACGAGCGCGGAGTCTGAACTCGATCGTTCTTCGCGCAAAGAGCACGTACAGTAGGCCCTCCTGGGATACGGGTTCATACAAGACGGATTCGGCGATCGTGTTCGTATAACACGGCAAAAGAACGAGACAGATGATGCGATTTTATTACGTTTTAGCTAAAATAATTAATTTTTGGTTGATAATACTAAACGTCATCGTGCTTCTCAAATTTCGGGGAAACCCCATTTTTAGAGGACTCTTACGTATTAGATATTTATTTTACATCTTTGTTAAGTATCCGTATAAGTGCGTGTAAACTGTACGCGAGCCGTTCATTTGCCAAAACGATTAAGTCCATAAAAGAAAAGGTAGAAAATATGTATCGATAAATTTGTATACAGTTCTTGCGGGGAAAAACATTTATTGTTCAACGACCATAAAAATTAATAATGTAGTAAATATAAACGTAGTGTCTTAACCCTTCTAGTGTCAGGCGACGATATATCGTCGTCTGGAAAAGTTCGAAAAAACGCGAAGGACGACATATATCGTTCGAGACGCGACTTCATCGTCTGCCTAGACGCAGCGAAGACAGCTTTCGTTTAAATCGCTGTATCTACGTGTGTTGTCGTCAACGATCAATATTTTTTGTCACTTTAAAATAGAAACATTAAGCGTGAAAACTCAGTTACCAAGTTCCGTTTTTTGTTTATATAAATGCTTTGTAAATAAAGTGAAGCGAGATGAGTTTTTACAGGAGTTTTTGTAATTGATTTGCTATCGAAATGACAACAATAACAGTTCATCGAACTACGACGCTTTCCT
>JAITYT010000247.1:341904-355830 GCA_025433975.1 Liostenogaster flavolineata | reverse complement strand
TTTTTTTTTTTAATGAAAGAAACGTTGCATTTTTTAAGGTTTTATTTATATCGTTTTTATGAAATACTGTTGGGAAAAGACGAAATTACTTTCCGAACGATTTAATAGAATTTCACGAAAGCGGACTTCGTCGATACCGATACAAATTCCATTTGTACGCATCGATGTTGCGCGTAATATTTTCCGTGTCGGAAGAAACGACCAAGAGTCGCTCGTGTACCGCGCAGAAGATCGTGGAACGCCGAGAAATAAATCTAGAAATGAGTCATGTCTGTTTTAACGATAAAGCACACGGTCGTAACGTTATCAAGCTTCATTGTACGAGTTTTCTTGTTTGCTACGGACCTACGTGTACACAAGTGTCGAGAGGAGATACACCGGTGCTTACCTGCGAGCGAATGGAGTCGATCTGTTCCATTTCTTCGAATTTTTGTCGCCTCTTTCCTCCCTCCTTCTTTCTTTTCTCCCCGTTTTCGCCGTACGCGGCACGAAATATATCGTGCGTCTCTCTCGCGTACCAATGATTTCATCGATAGAGACCGCAAATAGGCAAGGAATTCGTAATCGAGAATCGAGCAATCCATTGCACAAATGAATCGACACCACTTCTTGAAATACCTTGAATTTAAGCGTCGAGTGCTTTGTTCGATCGTAACTTTTTATATTTATAGTAAATTTCCCAAATAATAAAGATTAGCACCAACATTAAACAACAATATTTTTTGGCCATTGAATAATACATGATTTATTTCAGAAGCTATTTCGATTAACTCCGTACTCCAATGTAAATCGTTACAATAATGTAATTCAAACGTGGCAATGAGAAATTGTTTAGCAATGTTTACAAAATTGTTCACTAAAATTATTTCGTCACCTTTCTTCACTTTTCGTTTTACAGAGTTAATCGATTTGTGCAGTGGACGTCTTCGTTTTTCCATATTCGTCGAGCAACACTTCTAACATTTTTCTTGAACGTTGACGCTCTCGCAGGCATGTGCGAATTCTTGATCAACCAAGCGACTCTTGACTTTTCGAAGCTTCGAAAGAATTCGAATTTTTCTGCGTTAGGAACGCCTTCTTCTTTACATTCCCTACCATAGGTAGAATTTGGAAAACAGCCTAACGCAAATTCGTTAGAAACTAGTTCTAATTCTCTGATCTCCATCAAGCGGAATATTTTGCGTAGCAACGACTCGGCTTCTTTCACTCGCACGTGCTATCGTATCCAATGCGCATATGCGCCGTATATAAATATAATTATCTACCGTTTGTCTGTTTGCGTCTTTTATCGTATTCTCTTCTATCCTTTGCGCCACCTCGTCGTTAGAAAATTCCTTCCTCGCTCTTCGCTTTTCTTCTTATTTCATTTTATTTTGTTTTATTTCTTTTTCGCCTTCTTTTTCCTTCGTCCTTCTTCTCTTCGCAACGACGATGGATGCGAGGAGGCGACGCGGATCCTATCGTCGATCTCGAGCTCGTTAAGGCGCGTTCACAAGCGACGATCGCGTTGGAAACTACGACGCGTGCACGTACGCGCGTCACGACGTAAGAACAATACCGATCTCTCCTTGATTTTCAATCTTTTTTTTCCTTCTTCTTCTTTTTATTATCCTTCTTATTCTTCTCTTCCATTTTGCGGATACGCGGTTAACGATTACGTTGTTAATCGCCGGATGCGGCCTTTTACGGGGCGACGATTTAACGGCCTTAATTCCCTTTCATGGGATTCACCGATCGATCGGCGCACGTAATGCTCCACGTAGACGTAAGCGGTCGCTTCCTTTCTTTTCTGACCGCGTAACCAACCGTACGGATGATTTTTGCGGGCGGGTGCCATTGCGCAATCCTTCGGTGGAGCACAAATTCGATTCGAAGGTCTGCCGTGTGAATCTTCTCGCGTTCGAACGATTGCGCAATGGCGCTGTTGCGCGCCTTAACACGTTCGCGACGGCTTGAGTCACCGGTGGTACATACAGAATTGTCCCATCGGGTGGTTTGAGCCACCGGTGGTACATTGTACCATTTTACCGTTTGTTCTTCGGCAATTAGGCCACCAGATGGGAGAAAGTAGCAGAAACAACGCCGCTCCACATCGGGCCAACTAAATTCAGGCGTTGTCAGCACCGCGGCGCGACATCGACGTCGAATCGTCAATGGCGAAGGCGTCGCAACGACCACGATGATAACGTGGCTTTGGCGCGATGCTGCGCGCGTTATTCCAATGAAAGAGAGGCGAGAGTGGCGCGCGATCGCGCCTCGTCGTTGCGGCGCGTTGACACGCTGGCCCACAAATCGGTTTTTCCACTCGTGCGACTCGAATGCGTCTCGTCTTTTTTTACGCGTCCTCGAGGACGGATTCCATCCCGTCGCTCCACCTTTCGCACGTCGAAGTTGCTCTCCTTCCTGTTCTGGAGCTTTGGAAAGTGCTTTCTTTTATTTGTCATGTTTTACACTATCGATGGAAGTAGACTTTAAAGTAGAGAGATTTAAAGTAGAAAAATGGCAGGATTTTACGGAATGCATGATGGACAATCGCGCGAAGGTGATGCGAATCGATCGTTGAGACGCGAAGAAAGAGACGAATTTATGTATCGAACTATTCGTGATTTGTTTCAACGGGGGGCGAGAGTGCATTCTTTTATTTATTTTATTCTGTATTATCGATGCAAGTAGACTTTGCTTGATTTAGTAGAGATGTAAGTAGATTTCTTTTGGTTTAGCAATGACGAGTAGAAGTAATTAGTAGTAATTTTGGTTTAATAAATGAAGCAGCAACGACGAATGATTCCATGCGATTTTTATCTCGCGATATCGTCGACGCGAGAAGCGACGAAAAAACGAGTTAAGATGTTGTAAATTGTCTGGTAAAGTGGCTCTCGTGTCGTAGCGAATATTTCAGGGTAGATCAGTGCGCATCCGATCGTAACGCAGATACGCGTAAGTCGTAGCGCGGTATGGAAGCCGCCATACGTGTCGTCGTAACGATTACGAGATCACGTGCTTCTACATTTATTTTTTTTCCTCTCCTTCGATCCGATGATCTCTCACGGCACTGCCACGGATTTCCGGTCGTCACGAAATACTCTTACGTAAATTCCGCGTATGTTTCGTCTCTCCGTGCGGAAAATCGAGCGCGATCGGCTCTCGTGTCGCGTCGTCATCCGCGTTGTCATCGTGGATTTGACGTGATTCAGGAGCATTCGTCACGCTTCAGAGTGTTCGTGTCCTAAAATCATAAGAATTCGACTGGATTGGACTGCCGGAAAATATTGGATTTTTATCATTCGTTAGATTCAACCTGATTAAAAAACAGCATTCGTTACGTTTCAAACTATTCCTCTTCTAAAATAATAAGAAGGATCACGATACCTTGGTGATCATCCACAACCATCCGAATCACCGACCGGAACCTCTCTCGATCTTTTGGAGCGATTCGATGGCGCGGACCACGCCAAGCGACCGTGATTTTCAAGCACGGCACTCGAGGAACTTCGAGGAACTTCGAGAAACTCCGAGAACTCGTCGAACGGGCCAATAATTCCGTTCGGTTAGCGAGTTCCTAGGCCGTGGACGCATACCTTTCGCTTGGTGGAGAGCGACGACGAGACGAGACGAGACGAGACGAGACGAGACGAGACGAGACGAGACGAGAGGCCTCGACGTATCCGTTACCGATTTCGATTCAGTCTGTTCGCCTTGCCGGCCTTCCGTAAGATTTTTTATTCGAAAGCGTGCCAAAATGCCCGCATGTCCTCGCACGGAATACGTATGCAGATAACGGGGTATTCCATTCCTCTCTTCCTCTCCCTAACCTCCGCCTCCACCGCCTCCGTCGTCTTTCGCGCCGCTTCCTCCTCTCGTCTCTTGGTCCTTGGTATCGTCGAACATCGTCACAGCTCGACGCGTCTTTCCTCTCTACCTATGGAACGATCGAACGAATTCCTAGCAGTTCGAAGGATCAAGCTTTTTCCCGATCGCTGAATTTTCATTCAGAATTTCTCCGTCGATCTGCCGCTCTTCAAAAGGTGTACCGTAACCGCAGGTGACAGGCAAATGGCCCTAAAAATACAAAATTAATATTTTTTTAGAAAGTACTAACCGTCAAAAGGTAGCTGTAAAAATTTCATGCCCATCTGACGTTTGATTCAAAAGTTACAGTGGTTTTAGCGAAACAAAGGAATTTTGTGTTTTGATAAAACATTGTTTTTTGATAAACTCTGCACCAGGAAAATCGACCATTATTGACCGGTTTGCTGAATTTAAACGTGGTAAAAGTCTACAAAATTGTTTTGGCAAGTCGTAAAGCGAAGATGCAAGAGACAGCTGACACTCTGAAGATATCAATGGAACGTGTAGGCTTTATTTTGCATTATCGGGCATTAGTTTTAGACCGGGAACTTATCAGCCGATGTGTTACACGAAGAGGTGGTTAATATCGATGAAAATTATAATGCCCGGTAAATATTAATTGATCTATTTAAAATGTATTAGCTTCTTTCAATTCAAAAACGACAGAACTTTCCGGTAGACCTAATAAATTCTTGCCAATTACGTCATCGCGACTTCTCGCAGCCGACTGCAAAACACTCGTCGGTGAGCCGTGCCACGTGGAAATTAACGTAATTTTCCGCTACGCGAAGAAACGACGGTATTGTTTTCTAAAATTGCGGCTTTTTTTTTATTCGCTTTCGATTTCGTTTATTTAACGCTTCGAGCACGATGCATCCGTGCGCAGCGCGTTTAAAACGTCATCCGGAAACGCGTTACGAGGAAAGCGAATTCGAAGGATGTCTAAGAGTATTTTCCCCGGCTTCACGATGAGCGAACAAGTGGAAACGTCTTTTAATTAACGTCTTAACGATTGAAGTAATCGCGTGCGTTCGAACGACCCGGCTCCCCAGCGTTACGAATCGATATCGAATCGTGGCGATTTTGCATGTGGCGCGTTTTCAGAAGCTCTCGAACGATTTCGAATTGCTGTTCCCTCCGCTTCATTTGACAGCCGAATCGAATCGTTTATCGCTCAGTTCCTGCGATATTTCCTGTAAAATACACGCGTAATTGCGTCGCGGAAATAATTTAACGTTCCGCTATCCGTACGGTTTACGAAGATGTGTTTTTTTCTTACGTCGCGTCGATTCCATACTTTACGATATAGCGACTGAATTGGCAACGGAAAGTCTTGCAACAATTGGTAAGATCGGTAGCGATAATATTCGCGATTTCGGTTTCGCGAAAATCGTAAATATTATCGAGCTTTATCGTCTCAAATTTTTTTCTCGATCTCACTGATCGAGAAGAAAAAACATTTTAGGCGTTACAAGTGCGTATCGCGTCGAAGAAAGCGCGTAAATATTCCTAACGCTTTCGTTACGAGGAAAAATTGTACTGTCGAGCTTTATCGTCTTAAATTAATTTGTCGATCTCATTGATGGAGAAAAGAAACATCTCTGGTTTTACAAGTGCGTATCGCGTCGAAGAAAGCGCGTAAAAATTCCTGACGCTTTTATTACGAGGAAAAATAAAGCGATTCACGACGGAAGGACGCTTGAAATATGCGTCATCGATGTTTTACGCGCGTTCGTTAAATCGAGTTTTTTGTCGGTTCGCCATTGCTCTTCTCGCATCTCTCGACTAATAAATTCGACACCTCGTCGTACAAAACGCATTCCCATAAAAGCCATAAGTGCGATGCAGAATATGAAAAACGATCTGACGTTGTTTCGCTTTGCGATTTTAATCTAGAATTCTTACGTAATATTATTCGTCGTCGCTGTCACTCCGTCGATGATATTAAAGAGGATTATTTGCTTCGTCGAAACAAAGTACATGTTTGTTTTACTTCGAAGTCGCCGGATGAAATATTTGCTGACGTAAAACGTAAAACGCGAAACGTTTGGGTGGCACTCGCGGTGACCGTGTCGCGATGTAAGTCGTTACGACGAAGGTGTGAGAATCGATCGTCGATACGCATCGTTTGTTTCGCGATAAACTTCAAACGAGACGAAAAGCTTATTTATACAATAATATTTTATAAAATGTCAATAAAATAGTCGAGTATTGCGTTAAACCTCGTCCTTGAGTCCTCGTCGAGAGACGTTGAAAGTGCGTTAGAACTTGGAATTTCGAAGCAAACTTATTTCTCTTAGCCGGATTTACGTACGTGTCGCGAGTTCGTACGTAAGTACTCACGACCGTAAGAGAGCATCGAAGCTGCGGACGACGTGGGAGCGACAAGGACGGCCAACTTTTTCAGCTCACGAGTGTCTTTTTCGTGTATCGATCCTGTAGGTAAGACCAGTCGACCGTAGACATCGTCGTCGGGGAGCGCGAACAGTCGGCTAACATTATTTCGAAGGGATTTAAACGGTTTGTGGACTCGAGAACCGGTTTCCCGTCGCGCATGGGCCTTCTCTAACCGATGGAATTCCTTTAAGTACCGTTTGGGAATTGCATCAGTTACCAAGGTCGTTCAATGGAGATCTTTTACGAAAATCGAAATCCGAACGTTCTCGCTTGACTTCGATGTCGTCGTCGTATCCGTGCAATAACGCGCGGTTCAAACGTCGTCTTGTCTTCCTTCTTGTACTTCCTTCGTCTTCTTTCATGTTTCTCTCGTTGAAGAATATTTAAGAAAAATTAGAAATCAATTGTCGCGGCATTGAGTGCCGGAATGTATTCTATTCGCATTTCGTATTCGATAATAGCGTTTCTTGATGGTTAAGTCGGTTTAACGCGACTCCGTCCGATCGATTAGGTTATGAATATAAATGGAGAAAAGTGAGCGACGGGTAATGTGCGTAAATTTAACAGGTAAGTTCGATAGAGACGTACTCGAAGACGTAATACGTTGCATTGTAACTATATCCGGTACAGGTTGTCCACGACTCTTGACCTTTATCGACAAAGGACCATTCTTCGGCCAGGAGATGCATTATTCTCACCCACGCTCGTGCGCGGCTCGGTTTACGGCTGGATTTCGTCAAACGAATGCTGATCGCGAGCGAACGTCCGACTGACGACGTATATTCGCTTGTGCTTCGTTGAATTTAGAAAAAAAAAATAACAAAGAAGGCAAGAAAGAAATTTCGATTTTTTTTTTACGATTTCTGTAGTGGTTACGACAACGAACCTCGAACGGGGCAAAATTTCATCGAATAAAATGAAAAATATACGTTCGATCGAAGTTCATTCTTCCTAGAGAAAATGGAGTTTCATTCGACGCTTTAAAAGCGAAATTATTTGCCAACTCGGTGTTCGTTACAGAACTCGATCCTGTCGCGTTTCCTCGTTTGGCCGCTTTTCAGATACTCGATTTCTTCCTCGATGCTGTTCTAAGATCGAGAGATTCTTCAAACGATCAACGCACGTGGCAAAGATTTTTCGATCGATTACACCGCTTCGACGCGAAATACGCATTATCGCGTTATCGTAGACGATATCGAGATCATCGACGTGCAAAACGACCGAGGCATAGAAACTTTCGAAACGTTTGGACGCGCGACACGAGCAAAATCGAAAGAGGAGGGAGTGCGAAGAGAAATTGCGAGACGCTTTCGAAACGGCGAGCTGCGCGACGATTTTCCTTTGGAAGAAAGCACGAAGAAGGAACGTCGCGTGCCGCGATATCGACCAACGACGTTCCTTTTCCGCTCACGAACGAGGAAGAAATCTCGCGCGAATTCCATCGAAGTCAACTGGCTTTTCGTCGCCTTCGATCGACTCCATTATCGTCGTGAAATCGACTTGCGAAAAGTGGCGCACGACGAAGGTGCGCTCGATCGATGGCGCGACCTTGCCAAGCGCGTGACGTAAATCTTTCATCGAGCCTCGCGATCGTCGTCGTCGTCATTGTCGGCCGCGATATGGGTCAGGAGGATCCGCGAAGAGGTTCTACTCGTACGGTAAGTAGCGTCGAAATCGCAACGAATTTAGGGGTGGGGCAATTTAGCACGAAACGTTGATATTTCATCGAGCCTAGAAATTGTCGTCGTCGTCATTGTCGGGTGCGATATGAGTCAGGAATCCAGCTTAGCGATTGTTGTCGTCACTGTCAGGCGCGATATGGACGAAAATTGTCGAGGAGGTTCTACTCGTACTCCGAGTAGCGTCGAAATCGCAACGAATTTAGAGATGGAAGAATTTAGCATGGGATCTTAATCTTAAAGCCTAACGATCGTCCTTGTCGTTATTGTCAGACGTTATACAGGTCAGGAGGATCCGCGAAGAGGTTCTACTCGTACGTCGAGTTGCGTCGAAATCGCAAGGAATTTAGAGGTGAGGGAATTTAGCATGAGACGTAGCACCGCGATATTACGATGGAGGCGATTCGCGAGAATCTGGTCAAGAAAAATGTATTTCAAAAGTGAAAGTAGTTCGATAGTCACAACCTCGTACAACTACTCGATAGAAGGATGGTTATCTTTTGGTAGGTCTGGTGTCGTACGTCGTTCGAATTTATTTTTTCCCCTTCTTTTCGGTACCTTCGCAAACTCTTCGCTAAGTATGGTAGTACTTCGTCTCTCGTACCGTCCAGCGTAAAAGTAACTTTGCTTAAGCACACGACGACGACGCACGACCTTTCTACGATACGCGTTTAATCAACGCGCTCATTTTTCCAATGATCTTCGACGTCGCAAGGAATTTATCTAGCGTCACGATTGCTAAAAGAAGCAAGCCTGTGCATCGGTATAGGAGCGTTAACTATTTGGAAAGATTGGAAAGTTACGGAGACAGTTAATTAGTCGCTTAGTGCGTGCGTTCGTGCGTGCATGCGTGCATGAAAATATGGAAAGGACGATCGAACTCGAATGGTTCCGTTCCTCTCGGTCAACGGCATCTCGTCGAGCTACGATTGCAACGTTCGACGCGCGTATTGCCCAAGAGGCGCCGGTGAAAGCCTCTCGTGCGCGTTGGGTCGCGCCACCTTCGTCTCCCTATCGAATTTTTAGGAGCTCGTCAACGTCGTCGCCTTGACACGCGCGCGCGTATAAGCCACATTTTGGCTCGTTTTTAATTTAGGAATTCTTTTTGCACTCGTATCTGTATTCGAGAAGGCTACCGATCGACTTGCAATTTTTGTTCATATTCGAACGAAATGAAAACATTTTTATGTTCTAACGTATTGTTATTAATTTGTAATATATGTAGGAAGTATAATAATAAAATGTAAGATGCCATACGAGTGGAAAGGGTTAATTTCTTCGATGGAAGATCGTCTTTCGCATTTAGAATTCGTCGCTATTTCGGTTCTCAGTCCTTTTTGCGTAAAGTCAACGCGGAAATGTTCCATCATGGACGCATTGACGAAAGTCGATCTTATCGTTGGTACAAAATGGGAAAGTATCGTTCGCGAGACGATATCGTTATCGTTTTATCGATGTCACGATCGTGAGTCGAAAGATCGTCGATCGATAAAAACGAGGATGTCATCCTCTTATTCGATCGTAATGACGGATACGCGGCGTTAATTTTATGTATTTTGTAATTCGTGGAGAAATACGTGACTCGTTCTTTCTTTTTTATTATTCGTATTCAATTTCGTTCGTATTTTCCCCCGCGTTGAATCACCGTCGGAGACTCGTTTTTTCTCCAGGGATCCTCTATCAGCGTGAAATTTCTAACGACGAGCGTGTAACCATTCTCAGCCGTCGACACTCGCGAGGTAAATAATTAACCATTAGACCACGCACGTTCACCGTTGAACCTCTAGTCTACAGTGAAACGCCAGTTATCGTCATCAAGTTTTCTTTAACACGTTTTTTAGTATTATTATAAATTTTCTTTACCTTTTCTGTAATTTATAGTAATAAGCGAGCCGTTAGTGACGTTTAAGTCTCATAGGAGGCCATTTGCAAATGTAACGACCTAAACGTATATATTGAAAATAAAAAGAAAGACTCTCGTGAGATAAATAATTAACCATTAGACCACGCGTGCTCGCCGTTGAGCCTCTAGTCTATAGTGGAAACGTCAGTTGTCATCGTCAATTTTTCTTTAACCTCTTAATTGGGCTAAGCGACTTTATAAGTTCACCATTGTGTCTTTAGAAGCACATCACCGCACTCTGATCTAACGACATCACCGGTATTCTTTGATTCCAGAACACGAGGAAGTCGACCGGCTCGAACGACACTTCGCACAGCGACAGCACGGCGCCGGCGCCTACGCCGACCACCTCGATGACACCACCGACGATGACGATCACCACGAACGAGAACACGACGGAGGATTTGGAGCCGCGCGAGAACGGCAACGACAGCGCCGTCCACGCGCACGGAACCGGAAACGGCAGCATCGGCAGCGCCAGCAGCGAGCAACAGCCGCAACAGCAAGCACCGAGGCAAGGGCTGAATTTGAAGATGAGCGCCAAGGAACTGAGAGCTCAGTTGGCCGCGCGTAAGAAGTACGACCCCAAGAAGGAGTCCATCGGTTTCAAGGACAAGTTCGACATCGTTCAGAAGCTCTAATCGAAGCGGCCGTTCGTAGTGCAGGTAGCCAGGGCGTACGCCAGGCCGCTCTCGATCGTTTCGCCGTGACGCTGAACGAAAGTCGAATCTCTCGATTCTCTGGCGATTTCGAGCGCTTCCCGGCGTTTCCCGGCTCCTCGAACCGCGTCCTCCCGTTTTCCTGATCGGTCGGGGTCCAGAAGTTCGACCATTGCCGATCCGACCGAAAGAGAACAGGAGGAGGAAGAGAAGAGAAGAAAAAAGAAGAGGAAAAGGATCGGAGGAAGGACGGACCTTCGTCTCTTTGTCAATTGGATATGGTACGGACGGAAATCGATGGCGTCGTCGTTGGCTGGACCGAATTTCGATGAACTTTGGCTAGGTGCACGCCGAACGTGTCGCCACGATCGGTCGCTCCGCTTTAATCGAGTTCCCGAGTCTTTAGCAGACCCCTGGCCGTTCCAACTCGATCGCGTTCGTCTCGTGGCCGCATCAGCTCGGACGGAAGCATCTTTAGCATCGCCGGACGCTTTGGGGTTCGATAAAGTTACCCCCGATGGAATGCGATTCTTCGTTCGTCGATTATTCGTCGATATGCCATCGCGACGGGACGCGCCGCCTTCTTGTTGTTGTTGTTGTTGTTGTTGTTGTTGTTTTCTCCGTTCTTGTGGCTCGCGTCGCGCTGGTTCTCACTCCCTCCCTCTCTAGGGATGCGAGGAAAAAGGGCCAAGGAAGGAGGAGGAGGTGAACGTCAGCGAAATACGACGCGGGATTGCGACAGCGAAATTCAACGCGCGAAGGAGGGGTCGCCCGAACTTTGGAGAACGATGGAGAACTCTTCGGATCGGACTGTTCGATGTTTTCCGTGTTACCAGAGAGCGACGATATTATACTTTCCTTTCGATAGACGAAGCTTACTCTTTTTATTTTTCAATTTATCGCGACGTTACCGAAGCACGCGAGGAGCCACGGATCCGCTTTCTCCGCTTCATCCGTTTTCGAGTCGTCTGTATTCTACGAATTTCATGAAATTACCATTTGTTCTCGTGCTCGTTTGTTCTTGTTCTTGAAACGCTATAGACAAAGTGAATTTTAGTTATGTTTGTAGATTATCGATATCCTACAAGAAAAATGAGACTTCAATAATAACGAATTGTAAAGCTATAGCCAATTATCACGTGATTTTAACTTCATTTTCGTAAAACACGCGCGCTCGCACATACGATATTCCTTTCCAAAACGAAGGAAGAAGTTGAAAATCAGTCGCTTCGATTTGGAAATCGATTCCTTCGTCGTATTATTTCTCCTTGATCGATCGAATTCGCACGTTCGAACGTCAGGACGAGGAAAAGATCGAGCGGAAGTCGCCCAGACTCCTGACTTCCGTTCGGACGCAGCGCGTAGCTCGACGCGGGGCATCGATTTTACTCTCCTTGCGGTTTACTCGCTCCTTAGCCTTCCTTTCTTCCGTTCCGTTCTTTTCCGATGTGAAACGAAGATGCATACGTGGTCGGTGCATCGAGCCAACCTGCGAAAAGCGCGCGAGGTCGAAGGAATCGTGTTTGAACGCGGCCAACATATTTGTTTCGCGTTTGACTCTTTGGGCCACAGAACTTTAGAAAATAAAATAAACCCATGTTGCGTAGAAACTTCATTTCTTTTCGAATTAAACAAAATTGCTTTATTTCTATCCATAAAGGAATCGCATAATGTGAACACCAAAAAATCATAATTCGATTCAATTTTTTATTAGAGAGTGAGGCTAAAATAGTCCCACAATGCCGCATGGGTTCACGAATGGTACTTATTAATACTTTGAGGTACTTTGTGATATTAACCCATTAACTGCCACATTTCTTTTTTAAATTTTTGGTCGGATAAGTTACATATATTAGGTCGATATATACACGAAGAGGTAATTAGTAACGATGGAAATTATATCGTCCAGTAAATACTAATTAATCTATCGACAGCGTATTAGCTTGTCTTAATTTAAAAACGAATAGAATTCCACATTTTTGACAAAGAAAAAATCCTCAAATGGCAATTAATGGGTTAAATGACAACTAATGGGTTAGAAGTGTCTTACTTTTATACTTTAACCTACCTACTTTTAACCTTTAAATACCAACGTTTTACCGACGTTTAAATAGTCCAAAGAGTTAAGTAGCGAATCGAAACGCGTCGTGTCTCTCATCAACGTGTCAGCAGCAGCAGCAGCAGCTTGCTAAAAATACTTGAGTATTCAAAGAGGAGAGACGGCTTATGTGCGCTTCGTAGTTTAACGATGGCAGAATTATGCGAGTCCTCGTTTTTATCGACGGTCAAATCGTAATACGTATGACAAACAAAGTTTCACGCTGTTTATTGCTTCCTGTCGCGCGTATGAGCTCATCGAAACGCCGCCTTTTTTCCCAGTTTTAGTCGTTTCGATCTTTATCGAGCGCACGTCGCTAAATTCGTAACTTTAATTCCTTCGATAAGAGAATCGTTATAATTTTTAGACGCGATAATACGATAAGATATCGTTGCGTAATTTTTTCATCGAGAAATTTCGACTTTGTTGAAAATTTGGCTAGCATCGATTTCGATGCTTCCAGGTCGCACCGACGCGTAGATCTTCGGCGCGGGACAATTTTTTTTTCATACAATCGAAACTATTTCAGTTTGGTTTATTTTTCAGTTCTTTTACCTGGTTTTTAAAGTCTATAAAATAACTGTTTTTCATACTTTGCTTGTCAGTAGTTTAATCTTGATACTTTACTTCGCTTTTTAACCAAATCGATCCGTGCGACGATGCACCCCAGCGTAGAGATACGATCCTATTTAACGGATAAGATTTTAACCCGTGAACAGTTTAAGGTCAAGGCCGGGACGAAGAGTCGACGGCCCGACGCGAGTCACCATGTTGTTTACGTTGATTTCGATTCGATGGCGGCCGAAAGTCCTCGATCGCGAGTTCCATGCGCGTGAAAGACTCTAAGCGCAGGGAATGGTAGCACCGGGCCTCGACTCGTTTTCTAGAAGCGGTAGCGTGACTATCCAAGGACGTAGCTACTTCCATCATCTCGCGCGCTCTCGAGATACGACCGATTACGTCCAAGTCGGTCTCCGTCGGTTCTCGTCTCCGCGCCTTCCTCGCTCTAACAAGGACGAAACGATTGCCTCCGAAACGAACTGACTGACTCGGCCTCTCTCGAAGACGCCATGCAGGACGAGCGCGAGCAAGGACGAACGCCATCGTCGTAGCTACGAGCCGCAACCACGCGACGATTAACCGATAGATATCCGAGAGAATGCGTTATCGAACTGGCCGAAGACTCTCGACCGTTTCCTTCTCTTCTCGTTTGAAACGGAAAGCTGGAAGAAAAATAGAAATAAAGAAAAGACTTCGAATGAGCGAAGACGAGAAATTTGCGCACGACGATTAAAATTGCGAATTCGCCGTGGTTCTATCAACGGTTGTTGGACGTATTTT
>JAITYT010000247.1:311584-331783 GCA_025433975.1 Liostenogaster flavolineata | reverse complement strand
TTTTACACGTTTTTTTTTTTTTTTTAAAGATGTTCGAACTTCCGAGGGATATCTTTCGAATTAGCAGTTTTATCGAGATTAATTTTAATCGAAAATTTTAGATCGATTGGAACGTAGAATTGCCACGTTATCGAAGAGGAATTTTATCGAAATTAACGTTTAGACGTCGTTTAGAATCAGACGTCGATGTCTGAAGCACCTTTCCTCGTTTTGGACGCTATCGTTTCTACGTCACTGGTATCGCAGCGTCGATCGAAATTAACTTTAACGGAGAATTTTAGATGAATTAGAACATGAAATTAGACGTCGATGTCTGAAACAGATTGCGATCACCTTTCGAACACGTTTCTTGCAGAGAGTGGTATAGATCGACGCTCGGCGTGGCATGCGTCAGGATGTCGCACAATTATCTTGCATATGACGAATTTGTACATAAATGTTAGACTTTAGTAGCTCGGATTGACACGTTACTGTCGTTCCTTACACGAGATAGCGAAATAAATTACGGAGAAACGCTTAAATTTTCAAGAAATTTGGCATTCTTGTATTATTTCTACCAGCGTTTTTAGAGATACGAGGTGACGCTTCTTCGTAGGCGTTAGGTAATTCTTTCGATGGGTTTCAGATTTCGCGATGTTAGACAAGAGCAATGATGTTTTACGGAAGACGGTCTTGAGGTTCGATCCAGCAGCGTGGGTTAAATATCGACTTGTATCACTGATTACGTAGGACCTCGACTAGTCGCTCAGGAACTCGCAGCTGAATTTTCGAAGGAACCGAAGGAAAATTTATCAGTGAATATCGGGATCGCGGTTGAACGATTTACGATTCGAACTCGCCGCCTGTCGTTGTTCCGCGCCGTTAGCTGAACGAAATCACACTTTTTCTTTTAACGATTGTCCAGGACTCTACGAGCGGAAATTCGCGTGCTTTTAAAGAAACTTGGCATTCTTATATTATTTCTTCCAAGGTTTCTAGAGAAGCGTGGTGACGTTTTTTAGGAGGTGTTAAATATCGACTTGTATCACTGATTGCGTAGGATATCGATAAGTCGTCAGGAACTCGCAGCTAAATTTTCGAAGCAACTGAGATCCGTCTGGACATTCGCGTACCGAATTAAAATTCGATCTTCCATTCGTAATGAATTTATCAGCCAATGCCGTCTCGCATTAATGGCGTTGTTCCGCTCCGATAGTTCAACGGAATTTCAATTTTCCTTTCTACGACTCTTTAGGACTTTACGAGCGAAAATCCGCGTGGTTTTAACAAAATTGGCTTTCCAGAGAAGCGAGGTGACGTTTCTCCGTAGCCGTTAAATATCGACTTGTATCACTGATTACGTAGGACCTCGACTAGTCGCTCAGGAGCTCGCAGCTAAGTTTTCCAACGAATTGACATTGGCGTACCAAATGCAAATTCGACCTTACATTCCTAATGAATTTATCAGTCAATATCGAGATGACGGTTGAGAATCGGCGTGGGCATTGGCATAGCGATCGCGTTCGATTTGTCCGCGGCTTACCGTTCGCGGCGAATCCGCCAAAATTCTCGATAGCTTTGGCAATAGGTAGCAAATGCGGACGTTCTCGCGACGAACACTTGCTCGATGCTATTTGTAAAGTTTTCCCGATGACCGATGAAAATGATCGCTCGCGAACAACTTGGTCTTGGTCCGCGATACCATTTAACAGGAGTTCGTGCCCGCGCGAAGATAAATGCGCGGTGACGTTCGTTTCGTCTATCAATTCCCATTTATTTCGTAGCGATTTATAATCGTGTACTCGCGCGAATGCTTGGTACGACGATGTTACGCTCGAACGTAGCACGAAGAGTAGTCCGTCGAATATTACAAAGTAATCGCGATGTTAACAGGAATGACTTAGACGCGATGCGTCTCCGAATCTTCCACTTCAAACCTTGACTTTTTAATTAAACTTTTATATGGAAGGTTTCAATCGCGATGGTAGCAGAAACGACTTAGATGTGATGTATCTCAGAATCTACGACTTTGAACCTTGATTTCTTAACCAGCTAGCTGTGTCGCGAGAATCAAGCAACGACGAGTATACTGGCCAATCACGGAGTAAGTGTCGCTGTTAAAATATTGGATCGAAAAGACGGTTTTATTTTATAAAATTAACAATTTTATTACTAATATTTACTTATTCACTTACCATACGCGTTAACATATGCTACATATATAATAAACGAAAAATGCAGGATAAATCAAATACTTATACAAGTTAAAAATTCGAATTGCTGCTGTAGAGTGGTATTCAGCAAATCAAGGAACGATGCATAATGGCCTTTTTGTACGTCGAACAATATCGCGATTCTTTTCTAATATTTTTATAACGATGTAAACACCTTCGTGTAGGGTTGTTTGTCGTTGAAGTGTCTGGTATGTAACCCGAAAATGTTCGCCGATGAAGCGCGTAACGTTAGGCCGAGGTTGTGTTAATTGTACGGGTTCGATTGGATACGATGCAATAGTTTTTTCAATGTATTCCATCGAGAAGTTTCTCTCTATATAGTAAACATGAATTTAAACAAATAAAATCCAAAAAATGCTGGAATCTTTTTTTACAATATTTCTTTAGTTAAATCGGTCGGATGCTTTACCGCTGAACTAGCTGCCTTTCGACTCTTGCATTTACATAATTTCGTTATGCGAACTGATAAGCTATTTCAGTCGGTGCGTGCGCGGACGCATGAATTCATCTCAAATTTTTCATATTTTTTATTTCTTTTTTATTCCGGCCTGGTCTCGAAATATTCTAAACATCTTGAAATTTGAGAATATGTTTTGCTTCTCACAAAAATTACAATTTAAATAGCCAATGGTCACTATTTTTTACGCGTGACGAGTACACTCGTCAATCACTGTTAACCGGTTAATAAGACTTCTCAGTGGAAGGTTTTAACAGCGATGTTAACAGGGATGATTTCATCGTAATACATCTTCGAATTTTTCACTTCAGATCCAGTCGAATCTTGATTTCTCGATAAGATTTCTCTATAAAAGGTTTCAAACGCGATGCTAACAGGGATGATTTCCGAATTTTCGACTTCCAATTCAATCTAACCTTGAATTTTCGATAAGATTTCTCTATGAAAAATTTCAATCGCCATATCGACAGAAATAATTTCGATGTGATCCGAACCTTTCCGAAAGGAAAAGTCACGCATAAGAAAGAAACGCGTCTCGAAGTCTCGAGCAAGTGTCTCGAATTAAAAAACCGGAATCAAAAAATAGAAAGCGTCTTAAATTATCACCCGTCTCTCGTTCCTCCTTGTATCTCTACCTTTCGTCAAATTCATCGCGAATATCGAAGAACTTTTTCGTGAATTCGTCATCGACGATGACGATTTCTACGAGCATACAAATCCATCGCGAATTTCCCGATGGAATTAATTCCGCTCGAGTTCGCGAAGTCGGCGATTCGTTGTCAATGGTCCCTACCTCGCAGGTGCCATTTCTCTCGAAATAGACATCCGTTCGCTAAATAGATTTTCGTCGAGACACGCGACAAATTCTCCGACGACGTTTTACTGTCTTCTCGCGTCGTAATACCTTCGACGTTTTACCGCTCGTGTAAAAGTAGTAAAGATGCCTTTGAAGGGAGGCGCCTTATTCTACCGATGATCCCAATGTCGATCTCGACAACGAAGACGATTACGAAGGCGTCTTCGTACGTCGAGGCATAGCGTTTCGAATGAAAAAAAAACAAAAAAATAACATTGAGCGCACGTCGAAAGTAATCTTTATAAAAAATAAAAAATATTTATTATTATTACACATATATATAATATAATATAAATATATTATATATATACACACACAATATATTTATCGTATATATATATTTAGAGCGTTTAGAGAGATTTAAAGACCTTAGAATATTAAATTCTGCAAATTAACCGAGAACGACGCTGCGATTTGGTCTTATTTCTTTAGAGACGATGGAGAGTATTTAGCATCTTACGTACGTTTCTTTAATTTTCCAGCCACCTGTTTTTTATCGCCTAAAAATCTGAAGGAAAATCAGACAAAAATACAGGAGCGACGTTACTCATCGCCAATACCTATCGATCTGTATTCTTCTTGGAATAAACATATTACTAACGTAGTTGCGATCTGCAGACGCGTTACACTCGTACGTCGAATCGTATTCTTATTATTCTGCGTGCACGCGCGCGGTAAAATTACATTGGAATGACTAACTCGTTTGTATTCCGTTTCTATTCGTATCGTTAGTCATTTTCTAGTTGTAATAATAAATGAACGTTGGCAATGTGCAACGGTGATCGAAGGTATCGTAGCTGTACCTATTTTTTTTTTTTGAAAGATCATCGATTCGAAATGACGTTTGCGTACGGGAATCCAAATTTTCATCGAGCATCGATATCTTCTACGAGGCAGAAGTGTATTTTTTGCAGGAGAGACAAATATTTTTAAACGAAACTTTGCTGCGTTGCTTTTTGAAAAATGGATCGTTGCTTATAAATAGCACAACTTTCGTACGTACGGACTTTACATTGGCCTGCTTATTTCTCCGATTTATCACGCGGGGATGTATGACTGCGTCGATCCATCAAAATATTAATCCGTTTAGTGCCAGACGAAGGTTCTTCGTTTCGCAAACGAAAGAAGTATCTTCCGTTAAAGAACATTTTTCTCTGATGCAGTTTGCGAGTAATCTCACGATATCGAAAAGTATGCCGATCTGATTGTGTTTTTTTAGACGATGTAGAATTTTTTTTTTCAAGAGATTTGGAAACTGTTAAGATTATTATTACCGTCGTTGTTTATTCGTTTTTTCACTTATCGTTACTGCTCCTCTGACGGTCGCAGACGTCTTTTACTTATTTACATATCGTAGACATCACGCGAGAAAATGTATACAAACAAGGAGTAACTAATTTTTTGTAATAACTTTCTCTAAATATATAAATACTAGGCGAGTCTTCGGAACAACAGTAGTCCGCGTATTAGAATCGAAACACAACGTGTTTCGCGTCACGTCGTGTCGCGAAGTGAAATAATATCGTAATTCGTATTCGAAGTGCATTCGAGTCACGAAGTGAAGTGCGAGTGGTCAAGAAAGAAGTGGAATCAAGGACGCAACTTCGAGATGCTGAAATCAAAGATCTGCCGGCCTCTTGGACCTGGACGTCGTCTTTTCAGTACATCGGGTGAGTGCACACGAATCAGTTAGTAATTTATTAATATACAGGGTGGGGCAGCAACTATTAGCACCTCAGATATCTTCGAAGCTATAAGTTTCACAAAGAATGCAATTTAATTTCAGTAAATATTTCCGTGAAACTTATAGTTTCGAAGATATCCGAGGTGGTGATAGTTACTGCCCCACCTCGCATATTTCATTTATTAGTGATATAATTTTGTGTGACGCATTTTAAAACGTTTCGACGTGATGATTTTCACATTGGCATCGCGTAGAGTCGAATCTTTGTCATATCGTTAAATTGCGCTCCTCGACAATGACATTTCTTTAACAACATTGTCTTTCACAGGAAATTTTTTCAAATATGACAAAATTATTAATTTATTTGTTATAACTTTCTTTCGATCGTTCTAACGATAAATAAATTTGTTACCAAACGATAGGCCTTCCTTTAGCAAACGAAAGAAGCAACTTTCGTTAAAAACCTTCTTCTCTGTTATACAGTTTGCGAGGAATTTCACGATAACGAGATGTTTGCCAATCTGATTGTGTTCCTTTAAATAATATAGAACTTTTGTTTTCGAATGATTTGTTGTTTGCATATTATTTACGTATCGTAGACGTTACGCGAGTAGACGAATATAAATAAGAAATAGCTAATTTTTTTCGTATAACTTTCTCTAAACGTATGAATAATAGCCGAATCTTTGACGAGACAGTAGTCCGCGTAGAAAAAAGTCGAATCACAACAGCCATAAAACACAACAGCCTCCGTATCCCGTCTAGTACACGGTTTGCTTTCTTTCAGTAGCGAAACCGACCTCTACGTGTCATTTCCGATGGAGTGTATGTAGCACTTATTATCTCGTAATTCTGGGAGCGTTTCAACAGTTGGCCCGACACATCCATGGATCATAAGATATTTTTCTAGTATTCAATAAAGACAGTCTTACGAGCAACGATATCTCGTACATTTGATCTAATTGTTGCCGGTAGCGTTAGGAATTGATTGTTTTGGCTGGATCGAGTGGCTCGTAATAAATTCGAACAGCTGCAACGTCGACGTTACTTTCCAACTCGCACGATAATTATACGTCGTTCGTTGCAACAGACTCGTCTACCCGCGGCATCCTCGTATCTACGATGCTTTCTTTCTTTTTTTTTCCTTTTCCTTTTCGTTGGAAAAAGAAAAATCCACGGAATTTTTTCAGGGTATTCTTTTTGGGTTGCGTCTTGCGCGTTATGCCGCGGCAAACATAATAGGCCGGTATCTTGTCCTGTCCTCGCACTCATAACATCTATTTCCAGAACGGACCGAGGTCTAACTTTAGATCGGCTGTTCCATATACTCGAGCCATTCGCCCACTCGGGTCCATTCGTTCGAAGAAAATGCGATAAATGAACAAACAAGCAGCGATATTCTACCGTACTGGCCGCGTTATCGCGATGCAAACGCTCTAGACCGTCCCTTTCGTCCCTTTTCCACCGTTTTCTTTAGAGATTTTCCTCCTTTTACGTTGTCGTTCGTCCCACTCCTCCCAGAGACGGAGAAAACCGCACCGAAGATCGTCGATTTCGACAAAGCGACATCAACAGCCACTTATTATCCGCGCATAGTTGCTCGTGACGTCGACCTCCGCGCTCCTTTCCGCTCCATGAATTTTACTACTCGTAATTTTCTCGATTCTCCTAAGGTCGCGTAACTGCGTACACCTAACAATAATAGTGGAACGCAGCAATGACACCGATTTTCCAAAGACAGTTCAACCAGGTTACGGTTTTGACCCTGTTGCTCTTCGCGTCTTATCCTTGACAATTTTTTGCCACGATATAATTTTCTTTCGAGATTTATCCATAGCGAAGATATATAATATTTCGATTCTTAGCTGATTGGATTTTTTCCACATCGGACAGATCGAAATATCGTACATTCGTTCGATTAGAATGAAATCGAGAAGCGATGAATAATGTCAGCAAAACGAGATAATATTTCTGTTTGGCAGTGAAGTAAGACCGTCGAGAAATTTTTTGATATATCGTGCAATTTGTTTTTTATTAGCAATAAATTGAATCGTTAATTCTGTAACTCGGTGTCGTATAGAGCAAATTACAATTAGATACGTTTTTAGAGACTCGCTAGATGTTTTTGCGTTAAATTCTTATTTTGCGCAACGTACTTATATTTTCTCTATATATATAAATATTTAATCACATTTGTATATATTTTCTGCACTATTCTCAATTCGTGTTTGTCATTTTAGCAAATTAAATAATTATTGGAAAGTCGATCAGAGACGAGCTTTTGTTAAATGTCGCTTTCGCGTTACTTCAGCGCATACACGTTCGGTCGGTCGATCGTTAATTACGAACGTAGTGCAGATGATATAAATTCTCACGATCCCTCCGCTGTTAGACATTTTTAGTTTCATCGAACATAAAGTCATAGTTTATTAGCGCGAATATAACATCGGTCAGGTATTTTTAACGCGCGAACGGAGACTTCTTTTTTTTACCACGCTGTACATCAGATTCTAACATCAGTCCGAAGATTTATTTATATTTCAATATCCTCCATCCGCTGCATCCATTCTATAGCTGAGTTCTGCAGTTAAAAACTGCATATATGTGTGCATCATGCGTTTCTCGCTTGACCAGAATATTTCTCAGAGTTTTCTTTGACGATCGAGACAATGTCAGAATATTGAACATATTATTCTTTTTCCGAACGTCCAATCGTTACAGTAAGCAAGCGATTTTCTCCAAAGATTATATTTTCAGGGATTTTTAACGCGATATTAAAAATGCACACACGTGAAAGTTCATTAAACTCTGAGCGATACGTTGTCGAGAGCTAGGGACGTCCAAGCTCGACCGACCTTTCCTATTCCGATATTTTTCTGTCGTTCGAAGAAGCGTGCTTTGGCTTCTATGAAAGCACGGTTAATCCTCTCGATTCTTTGGCTTTTTCCTCGCCTGTAAATCGATTTAACGCGATACCAAAATCTAGCTTTGCCGTAATTACGTCACGACCATAAGGCTGACGTAACTGCGACATTTCAACGCTTACAATCACCCTTTCAATGGTGCATAAAGTTCGAAAACGAAGCAAATATTTAACCGAAGTCGTTTCACTTTTTATAATAAATGTAAATTCCAACCTTATCTTCCTTTCAGATGTTTCGATAAGCTGCATCGAAGCAATATACTTGCATCTTTCGTATTAAAAAGTTAGTTTAACTCCGAAAACGGAGCTTATTACGTTAACAACGAATGTCACGAGACAAAAGCGAAGACATGCGAACGAAAGGCAGCAAAATATTTAACCGAAGTCGCCTCATTTTTGCTAATAAATGTAAATCCCAACCTTATCATTTTTCAAATGTTTCGATAAGTTGCATCGACGAAATATGCACGTATCTTTTCGTATTAAAAAGTTACTTTAACTCTGACATTCCAACGCTTACAATCGCCCTTCCAAAGACAATCGTGCCGTTCCTTGAAAGTGCATAAAGTTCGAAAACGAGGCCTATTACGTTAACAACGAACGTCACGAGATAAAAGCGAAGACATTCGAACGAAGGGTAGCAAAATGTTCAACCAAACTCATCTCGCATTAACGCCAGTCGCATCATTTTTTCATTCAAGAAATATGCACGTATATTTTCCTATTATTAGTTTCTTCAAGTCGATATCGTAGGTCCCTGGGTTAACGTTCGACGTGTTAAGAACACCCCGATGACGGATTAAGACCGATCGAAGAAGAGAAAAAAAAATCGCCACTCGCGTTACTCGTCCGATCGCGAGTAGAGCAACTCTCCTCTACTCGAACGCGATGTTCTCGTCGGAACGAAGCGACGATTGCCTCTTCCCCCGCGCTCCTTAGATCGACGATCGATCAAGCACGCGGCATCTCGAGCTAGCGTAGCGAGGAAAGACGATAATTCGCTTGTTTTCCGAAATGGCGGTAACGAAATCGACCGATTGTCGAATAACGCTGGCTGCTCGGTGGCACGGCAAGCGGATTCGGTCTTTCGAGTCGTTAGGTATAGATTCTAATACGTAAAGATAGATTCGCCGGTGAGGGGCGATCGTGTATATTTAGAAAAGTGCTCGACTTGCCAGAAGCTGAGAGAGATCTCGACGCCGTGCGAGATTCTCTCCCTCGACGATTCTCATCGTTCTCGTGTCTCCCGTTGCTCAACGAGAACGTCGTTCCATCGCCTTCCGCGTGAGATCGAACAGAGACGGATGATAGTGCTACCGCGTACCTTTGCGCGAAACTTCTGTAGAGGATATATACGTGCATAGGCGTGCGCGTGTGTACGTACGTCGCTTAGTGTTTAAGCGATATTCAAAAACGAGAAGAAAATAATCCAAGTCACTTCGATGTCGTTTCTAACGAAGTTCGATGGTAGAGACAGCAGATCTGGTGTTCCTTAACATTCCTTCCTTAATACAATCCTTAATATTAGGTCTATCGGAAAGTAATGAAAATTTCTTCGATTTAAAAACATTTTTTTTATTTTATTTTAAAGATTTTTAAAGAAGGGATTCGAACGACTGTCTCTTTACGCTGGCAAAAAGTGTTAGAAAATGATGGAAAGTATCTTGTTGATTAGTATTTAAGATTTCTTTAATAAATACATTTTTTTCGCCAGCAAACAAAAATTTTGATTACTTTTCGACCCCCTCTATTAACATTAGGTCGTAAAGGATGAAAGTTGTAGTCAATAATAATTTTTTTTACAAATTTGAAAGAAATATCTCTACAGAAAATTACAGAGTTCGTAGAAAATTTGTAGACAAATTATTATTAACTACGAACTTCATCCTTGACGACCTGATAATATGGCGTTAAGGATTGAGTATGAAAACATCGATAATAGAAATATTTAACGTTAACGATTTTATCACCGTAAATGCCAGACAATAATCGTACATAATTTAAAAAGATTCGTCGCGTCGATGGTGTTTAGATAATTTCAGAGCCTCGTGAATGCAACGTCTCGTTATTTTTGTCGTTGACTCTTTCTACTTCATCTTTGGTCGTCAAACGCGTCCTTTCATGTGCGTAATGTAACCATTATACGAAGTTAACGTTTATTCTTGCATCCTAATTTATCCTATCACAGTTAATTTAACGAATGTTACATTTAATGGAGAAATCAATTCTTTTTCTTCCAAACGCAAAAGTGCCTCTTCGATGTAATATTGTGAAGTAGGATAATTCATCGTTGAATCTATGCTTACGAATTACACGAACTCGATCACGAATTTAATGAAAAATCAAGAAGAAATTGAAGTTTCTTCGAATGAAAAACTTATTTTCGTACGTTACAATGGCCAAGACCCACTTTTTGTCGGCCGTTCTATTTCTTACCGCGCTGCTTAGTGCCTTTCTACTTTTGTTTCACGAACGAAGTTCCTCCGCTCGAATCTTCGAGAAATGGTTTCTTTCGCCATTGGATTCGTTGAAAATTCGCAAGTGTTGTCAACGACGTAATTAGGCATCGTTCCGATTTTTACGTGAACCTTTAAGACGAGATTCGTATAACGTTAATGTTTCTAATCGCTTCGAATCGGAGCGAAAATATTTAAGAAGAAAGCATCTCCGAATATACTATATGCATCGATGCTCGATTTTCTATTCAAGAATCTCCACCATAAAGTATCACGAACAACGTTTCGAAACGAGTCGGGTTTCGTGACGGAGCCACGAAACGTAAATATACTCGTCCGAACTCTGTGAAGTTCCCGATACTTTTGGAAATTCGGTCGCGGGTGTCACTTAACACTCAACCGTAATATTAGTAATTTACGGTTGTTCTGGGTTACGATATAAATTCAAAGGGCGGCAGTTCGAGCTATTTTCATAATTAGACAATAATTTGCTACGTCTTACAGGATCGAATTTCTGACCGACTACAGTGACATATCTAAAGTCACGATTCTACGTTTTATCGAATAGCGCCTATGACCTAAACTTCGTACCTATATTACGAACTTGTGATGAAAATGATTATTTTTTGTTCGGGCCTCGTCTTTTGTAAACCCTAATTTTTAAAACCGCGGAAATATTAGACGACGCGTATAAAGTTACTTTTTTCCATTTTTAGCAGCGATGTGCATCGTCTGGCAAGGATATTTTTTTTAAACGTTTACGCGAGATGATTTCGCCCATCGGATGGTCGATTTGATTTATCGAAGAAACGTTTACCCTCGTAATTGGACAAATAAAGTAAGCTGCCAAATATCGGTAGGTGGTTCACCCTCGACCAGTGCAGTCCTTCGTCGTTCCTTATCGAACCTTCCATTGAATTTCGATACCGCGATGGATCGATGTATTTATTGTTCGGATCTATTTTTTGCAAGTAGGAAAGAGAGAAAAATATTTGCTGGCTATAGACGGCGTCGCGGCGCTGCCTCGGCTTCTAATTTGGCACGCGGAGACGTCACCTAGGCGTTCTTTCGCGATGACTCGTTACTCATCGTTAGAGCCTAATGATCCAACGATCGAAGTGTATTGCCTAATCTTTATCGTGTTCTTGAGTCGAGCCACGGGACCCCATGAGCTTCGTATCCTTCGCCATTCGCTCGTGAGATTTCACACGCGACTTCTCCGAGTCGATGCCGACCATTTTTTCCCTCCTGTACGGCAAGGAATATTTTACACGCTACTTTACGTACGAGACCTTCGATAAAAATACTATTGTCGGTATTAGTCATAGCTGCTTTTTTTGGTCGTGCTTCGTCACTCGCTGCAAGGCGTAAATGAAACTCACATGCGTATTCGTACAATTTCTCTATATCGAGACAGGGTAGTCTTCGATCGAAATTGCTTATGCGTTTTACGTGTCCCTAGAATTTCGCGACGTGCATAGTAATACGTAAATTAAAGCTTGCACTCGCTTGTCACTCGACTTGTTAACTGATCAGTTTTTTTTAAAGCATTCATACGTGTGCTAATTAATTGAAATAAAATATGATAATGATTATCACTCTTCTTATTGCAATTCTAATAATTATTTTTTAATTTTTGTTCGGCATCGCGCACATACGCGACATTATGCAAAAGATGAATTTTTAAAAAAAGACTCAGTGCATAATGTAAACAGTTAACAGGTTAAACACGCAATGACAATTTTAGCGGGCAGCTGTAAGACGATTCTTGGAAATCGTAAAACTAAATTCATTTTACAACGTGCAAGTGCAACGAATTTCTTCATCTTGTTACTCGGTTAGCGGCAGGAACCCGACGTATTTTTCTAAACAATTTCGACCTCGATCATTTTTCGCGGAACCTATAAAAAAAATATACGCTTACCAGCATCTTTTCGACGAAGATTCGGGGGCATTCGGAACGTTCGCGCCGTTGCATTTCTTTCGAACGGCGTTCGAAACGAACCGAGAGACCGAGAAAGAGAGACAGCCAGTCCGCCCGCCTGAAAAAAATAACTCGACGACGTAAAAATACGTGTGATTCAGATTAACGCATTTGTCGGTAAGATATTAGGCGTATGCGAGAAATACGTTCGAGTTAGACCGCGTTGTGCAACGAAATTTAGGGATTTCGCTTTGGTCACGGGAGTCGTGTTAATAAGGGTGCAGCTGTCGCGTCGAGAGTTCGTTTTTTTCATCATCCTTTCTTGAAACTTTTCGTCGAAAATCCGTAGGTATATTTTTATATGGAGAAAAGGATCGATTACGACGAAGAAGGTGAGAAAAAGCGTCTCTTTCTTCGTGTCATTCGTAGGGGTGAATTTTCGTGGTCATCCGGACCTCGTGACTTCGAATAGTCTCATCAAAGAGGCACGTTTATACCGGGTGTACACACATTTAAGAACTCGTATTTTTAAATACGAATGCACATATACATATTTGATACAAGTATATAGTATAAGACAAGTATATATTATGCTTAGAAACGCAGATACATTTCTATCTTTACGTAGCGGGCGTCTTGGGCGTGCTTTTTTCTTTTCGGTAGCGCTCGTATACCGTTTCAAAATCATAGAGCTTCGTAGAAGACTTTTGACCAAGGTAAATAGAACAGCTGAGCCTCATGGTCTCTAAAACCATCTACCTAAGTTATTAAAACAGAACCATCGTACGATTTTTACCGGTAGGACTTCTCGATCGGTCTATATTTCGACAATGATTCGTATTAGACGACCGATTGCATTCGATTCGATCAATGGTTCTAGCCCAAATTGGTTGAAATCGTCTGAAAAAGATAATAGTGGTAGGTCATCTGCAGACAAACAGACAGACCGATGGATAGATAGATAGATAGATAGATAGAGTTTAGGAGGTACCCTAACAGCGTTGCCATTGTCACCTAGTCTCTCCTTCTTTTTATGTTCAAGCCTATCAAACCATCTACCGTACTAAAATATCTAAAATATTCATCGTACTAAAGTACTGAAGTTAAAACGGAATCATGGTACGACTTTCACTGAAAGGACTCCTCCATATTTCGACCATTTCCGCCGTGACTTATCAAGGAATCGTCACTCGATCAATTTGTACCAGATGATCACTTGCGATAAATAGACATAAAAACAGACAGACAGACAGACAAATAGATAGATTCCACTCTTAGCCAAACAGTAGTCTTTCCTTATTTTCGTTTCTTTCTCTCTCCAAGTCTACCAAACCATCAACCGATCGTCGTTCGTACTACATACCATCGTGCGATTTTCACCGATAGGACTCGTCGCGACTTATCGAGGAATCGTCAGACTCAATCAATTTGTACCAGATCCGATCAATGGTTCTAGCCCAAATTGGCTGAAAACTCAGTAAATCATGCAGAGAAGACAATCATTGTAGATCACTTTCGATAAATAGACGTCGAAACAGACAGACAGACAGACTCCGCTCTTAGGCAGACAGCGACTCGCAAGTACGAGGTCGAATCTCGTCGGTTAGAAGGTGTCCTATCAGAGCGTTGCCACTGTCACCTAGTCTTTCATTCTTTTCGTTTCTCTTTTTCCTCATGGTTGCCCTTTCTCACTCCTCTGCCCTACCTCCGACCCTACGCCATCAGAAGCACCACCTCTTCCATGAGCAGCCACCCGGCGATCGAGGGCGTCGCGGCGCTGCGTCTCCACCGTCGACAGCGCAGCGTGGGTGGACGCCTCGAGACACGCGCGATTTCTGGCTAGCGCCGATTCGGCCGCACTCGACGCGTCGACGACGCTGCTGCCAGGACGACGACGACGCCAACGATTGGCAATTGGAGCCGAGATTCGACGACGGCGTCGCATCGGGGAAGCTAGAAGGCTGCCGTTGCTGGTGGTAGTGGCGGGTAGTGGTGGCACTGGTGGTAGTGGTGGTGGTAAGCATTCGACGGACTCCACCTCGAGTCGGTGGCTCGAGATTCGGTGCGTTTAGTTGGCGCGCGGGGCCCCGGCGATTGGGACGGGCAAAGAGGGAGAGAACGAGAGAAAGCGAACGCGATAAAGAGAAAGGAAGAGAGAGAGAGTAAAGAAAGGAAGAAATAAAGAAAAAAAAGGGAGTCAAACGCTCTTCGTAAGAGGAATAAAGGGCAACGAGTTCGACGCGAAGCGAAAACGACGACGGTGCTACGAGGAGAGGAAAAAGCGGAAAATAGGAGGGAGTAAAAGAAGAAGGAAGAGGATGAAGATTGGAAGAGGCGAAAGCAATCGTTAAAATCGAGAAGAACGAGATCATAAGACGAAGAGATTATTTTTCCATCGACGAAAAACGCTCTCGTGGTTTTGGTTCGTCGACGAAGGGAGAGGGAGGGAGGGAGGGAGAGAGAGAGATTTTCTTCATCGTTCTTTCTTCTCTTCCACTTATTTCGGTTCCTCGGCTCGATCTTGCTCTTACTCCGCTACCAAAGTTGATAATTCTTCTTGCATTGGTTCCCGGTGCCTCTACTCCCGTCTACGAGTTTAGACGAATTCGTTGGATACTCGAAACGCCGCGTGTGCGTCGAGGTGCCAGCCAGGAAGAGAGGAAGAGGATCTCAAGAGGAACGCCGCGGAGAGAGACGTCGCCTAATTGATACGCTTGGATACGCTGGAGTCGGCTTCAAGTAAGTCAAGAAGATCCATCTTCTTTTCCGCTAGATACATCGGGCTGACTTATGTCGAGAAAATTCGTCCGTCAGTGCGAATGGCCAGTGAAAGTCTCGCAGTGTCTCTTTCAGTGTCGATGGTTTTCGTTCGTTCTCTCCGTTCGATTAATTCCTTTATTCTTTTGGTTCGATTAATTCGTTCTTTCTCTTGGCTCGATCGATTCGCTCTTTCTCTTGGTTTCATTAATTTATTCGTTTTTTTCGTTCGATTAATTCGTTGGTTTTTTGTTCTCGACGCGTTTCAAAAGCCAATTTTTAGAAAAGAAATCCCTCGAGTCACGAATACGTTAGCTTAATGAAACATACGACTTTGCAAAAATCGATCTCATCTTGGACCTTCTCGATCGCTCGGAATTGCTTTTAGCCCCTTATCGTTCCATCGATATTCTTTGCATCGTTAAGATTTGTTATATATATATATATTTATTTATTTCATCGGGAAAATATCGAACGTACTATCGTATTTTCTTCAGTTTGCTCGCTTACGTAACCCGTCCAACGGAAAAATTCGACACGAGCGACGAGAGGATCGTGGTGAATCGCGAACGAGGTGGTCCAAGCTCCGCGTCGACTTCGTCGTCGTTCCGGAAAGTCGTCACGAACGTTTTGGGGGCCGATGGCGAGGTTCCATTTCGGACGACCTTGACGGTGAGCGGCGGGTCGGCAGTCGTCGTAATCGCGCCTCGTGCTTCGCGACATTTACGACGTTTCTTCGACTCCGTATTCGTCCGTAGTGTTTCTCGGAATCGTTCGAGAGCGCAAGAAAAAGAAGAAGAAGAAAAAAAAATAGAAAAAGACCTAATGCGGAAAATCGAGAAAATTAGATAGAAGAAAAAGAAAATAATCGAGTCAAATGACGCGCGGTACACGCGCCAACCAAAGAAATATTTCGTAGAAGCCATCGAAATTGAACGAAAACGAAATTTCGTCTGATTTTAAATTCTTTCGATTCGATTCGATTAAATTCAAGTTTCTTGATTGACCGCGTTGTCGCGATTGCGTCGATCGAAAGAAACGAGGATTTCGATGGCGAAAAGGATAACGAAAAAACGTACAAAGCCACGATCCATCCTATCGTCCGTCGAATCCCTCGGTTATCCTACTCTTGACAACTATACGTCTCATAACGATGCCGAGAAGTTTCGTGACTAATCGCCACGAGTCTCATCGCGTCGCGTCTCACTGGCGAGTACTATTAGTAGACTACTATCTAGGTATCTGGGCTCGGTGTCCGATTATTTTTAGGAAGGCGTAACGCGAGGAGGAGGTTCGTCGTTCCGCTCGTCCGTCGTTTCGACCGATCGACCGAATCGCTTTCATCATCGTTTCTCGGCAAATCGCGATGCTACCGCGCCGATCGGTTCCATCATTTTCCATCGGAACGTTCGCTGCCGATTTTTTGAATGCGATCTAGTAACGGGAGCGTTGGCAATTTAACTGCGAGAGAAAGAGAGAATGAGAATGAGAGAAAATTCGTCGATCGAAACGTTCTTTCAAGAATATTCCGTCGGCAGGATTTCCATGGGTTTCTCAAAAAGAAATTCCCTTCTTTATCGATTTTTTGCAACGGGATCGGCCTTCGGTGAACGCGATCTTCCAACAGAAGTGTTGGAAATTTAACTGAGAGAGAAAAAGATAGACAGAGAGAGAGATAGAGAATTACAGAAAGAATTTGTCGATGGAAACATTCTTTCAAAAATATTTCGTCGATAGGATTTCCATGGGATTTTAGCCTCCACGATGATAACTTCGAAATCATCGACAGAAGGTAGCATCGGAACTCAAAAAGAAATTCTCTGCTTTATTGATTTTTTATAGCGCGATCGGTCTTCGTCGAATGCGATCCACTAACAGAAGCGTTGGAAATTTTACAGAAAGAAAGAGTGAGTGAGTGTGTGTGTGAGAGAGAGAGAATTCATCGATCGAAATATTCTTTTAAGAATAATTTGTCGGTAGGATTTCAATGGGATTTTAGCTTGCACGATGATAATTTCGAAATCATCGGACGAAGGTAGCATCGGATCCCAAAGAGAAATTCTCTCCTTTCTCGAATTTTTTCCCCAATTTCTCGGAACGATCTATTTGTATGCCGAGAATCGGTGACTGCTCCAATCCGTTCGAATCTTTCCGATATCTTCGTCTCCGTCGCCCTCGTTCCCGAAGACGACTAAGACGACGCGAAGGCGCCCACCCTCTATCAGCGTGGGCGATTTCTATAATTCTCATGCCCCACTCTCGCGAGGCGCGCGCCGCTTTCAACCGGTCGACGCGACGAAGCCCAGAAAGCCTGACCGATTTAAAAATATCCTCGCATACCGCGGAGTTCCGTCGAGATTCGATGAATCCGGGGATTTCGAGCGGACGCTAGAACGGAAAAACGATGGAAAATCGCTCCATCCGATTTCTTGATCGTTCGTTCATAGGGGCTAAGTGGGCGATCGATGCTACCGAGAGGTATCATCTCGCTCTTCCGTCGAAATTTTCGGCGAATCCTTCGCTCTCGAGAGAAATTTCGTCGAAGAAACGGAGCGATTTCTTCTCGACTCGATAAAATCTCGTCGCATTCTCGTTCAGTGAAAATATGAAGCAGTCAGGATCGAAGTCGGATTCGTTTCTCTGCTTGAGAATCGTTCGAAAGATGGCGAATAAACATCGTTGACATTGGTGTAACGCGTACCTAGAAAAGAAATATAATATTATAAAATTGTAAGACATCGTCGAGTCGACCGTCCCAATTTAACGAGATCCAACGAGATTTGTTTCCTTTAGCGAAATAGTTCCGATCGTTGATAAACTCTTTCGAGCGGCAGATATAATTTTGCGCCAGTGACTGGGCCAAACGTTTCCGATCGCTGAGCGACGTTGCAGGAGTGTCGGTCGATAAACGGTCGGACGTGCCATGTAAAACATACTCCATTGAATTACGAGGTTGTAGCGATTTTTTGGCGAGTCATTCGTCTGGTCGGAAGCAACGTCTCTTAGAAATTTTATCTCTGTTAGCTAATACGTAACGACTGTGCCGTTTAGAGCCACAGTCCCCTGCGTAGAGTCCTTGTAAAGCGTTCAAAATTCTCTTTTCTTTCACTTCGTTGGAAATATCTTTCTGGATCGCTCTAATTTTCCGCAAAATACGCGACAGACGTGATTACGAGGCCATTATTTCAATATCGTTCATAGTGCCGGGTTTGACGTCACGTTAGAACTTTAAGAAACGACTTTTCAACGTCCAAACGCTTGTACTCTTCGAACTATCGATCTTTTCCTCCTCTTAATTTACTAACTTACTAATTTAATTTAATAATTTAAAAGAAGGATTCGTCGTCTTCGATAACTTTGATAACATCTCCTCGTCTCCTCGTCAAAATCCGCCGCATTTCACCTACTCTCGAGCGTTAACCTTGAAGCGCCACAGTCGATTCCTCAACCTGCAAAGTCGATCCAATCTTATCGTCCTCAATGGACGAGCTAATGACACGCGACAAAGCTGCGATCGTATTGGTCGCCCTTCCATTCGATCACCGACCTCGTTGGTGGGTTCTACTTGACTCTCTCGAGATACGAGGGTCGCCGATGCGAGACCGGGGATGTTGACCTAGAAAACGCATTTCCTTTTTTAACTTGGCATAGACTGGCGTGTGCAACGATCGCGTCGATCGTGGCTACATTCGAAACGCGAGTCGTGGACGCGCTTCGAGTCCTTCGAAGGAAGACGATACCAACTGAAAGGAAAGATAATTAACATTGGTAATACGTTTTTTGAACAATTTGTTAATTACCTTCGAGCAAATCCGAAGGCAATCTAGCGTGCAACGATCGCGTTGCTCGTGTCTAGGTTCAAGACGCGAGTCGTGGACACGCTTGAACTTGAAAGGAAGGCAATTTTGCTTATTTGATGTTTTTGACCAAATGTTTAATGTTACCTTCGCGTAAAATCCGATACGACAGTCGTGTTGATCGTTCCTAGATTCGAGGCACGAGTCGTGGACACGTTTAACCTGTGTTTAAACGTCCTGCCCGGTTAACAGGTTAAAATCCTTGAGAGAAAGACGATTTTTTTTAAGTCTTCCAAGAAATTTTGTTTAAAATTTAATACGACGGTCTTTTATGCGACGATCGCATTGATCGTTCTTTGATTCCAGGCGCGAGTCGTGGACACGTTTGAACTCCTTGGGAGGAAAACGATTTTGGTTTCTTGATGTTTATTAAAAAAATTTTAGTGTTACCTTCGTGCAAAATCTGATACGACTATCTTGCTTTTTTATCTCTTTTAAAAACATTTTTAACGTTACCTTCGCGTAAAATTTAATACGACGGTCTTTTGCGTAACGATCGTATTGATTGTTGCTAGATTCCTGACGCGAGTCGTGGACACGCTTGAACTCCTTGAGAGGAAGACGATTTTGGTTTCTTGATGTTTTAAAAAGTTTTGTTGATATTACCTTCGCCATCGTAAAATCCAATACGACGAAGAAGCGATTTAGAAAGTCACTAGTTCGCCGATTAATAACAACGACTAAATTTCAAATTTACGCTAGTGTGGTGCATTGTTAAGAAAAGTTAAGAAGAGGCTTTAAGCTATCGATGTTCGATTCATGTTCGAGGCACAGAAACGTTCGACGAGATGCTTTTATTCGTAGCTATCGAATCCAACGTATTCCTTCCGTAGGCGAATCGGAAGTCGTAGGAACTTTTGGCAAAGATGCGGCCGTTTTTCTCCGGCATCGATGATTTCACCGACGCGGAACGATTAGAGAGAAACAGACAAAGGGCGTGGACTACTTAAGATCTTGCCAAGAATATACATGGTCGAGGAACTTTGTTTAAGTTGCCTAGAATCGTGCCAAAAATCGTCGATTTATCGAACGCGCAATTTTTCACTTTGAAGTTCGTCGCGGCGAGTACTTC
>JAITYT010000247.1:294174-310190 GCA_025433975.1 Liostenogaster flavolineata | reverse complement strand
TCATCATACGCGAAATTTACGTAAACGTAGTTATTCGTAGGCATCGTCATTCTACGTGAAATTTACGTAAACGTAGTTATCCGTAGGCATCGTTATTCTACGTGAAATTTACGTATACGCGCTCACTCGTACGCGTCGTCATTCTACGTGAAATCTACGCCTACGCGATTATTCGTACGCGTCATTGTCATAGATGAAATTTATATCTGCGGGATTACTCGTACGCGTCGATGTCCTACGCGAAGTCTACGTCTACGAGACGATTTCCCTAACGAGTCTCGAGTTCCATTCTCAGCCTCCGCGTCCTTGTCTCGCGCTCGACGTGAATCATCGTCGCGTACCGCGAAGGAACCTACGTACGAACCAACCAACCAACGAATCGCAAAGTTTCTTTTGGCCGATGCAACGCAACATCAACGTCTTTAACGAGTACAAGAGGCGGCTGTTGGCGATGAGAGATCGCACTTACGTCGCGAGCAGGAGTGCCTTTTCCATTTTGCCACGCGAAATTTAGAACGACCGCCGCTTCTCCGATCTTTCGACGAACCCCTGATGCGTCGCTGGAGTGGAGTAACGTTGCCTAGTCCCTCCTGCCTCCCTCATCCTCATCGAAAATCCGTTTATATCTCGATGACGACACCAACGAGAAAATCGATCGTAATCTCGAAGCCACGTTTAGTTACATTTTTATTTGGGATGTGTATGAAGTTAGAAAAGGGAGCTTGGTTGGTCTCGCCTTCGTCTCAGCGTTGTTCGAGGGCGCGTACGCGCTCGATACGAAAATAATTCGGTTAATAGGTTAACGAGGTAGAACGAGAAGTCATTCGTCGAGAGACAAATGACAGGGAACTTGCCGACGATGAATGTGCATCAGGTATCTATGTTAACGCGCGGACTGCCAACCTCGAAAAGAAAAAATGTATGCGATGTCGAGCTCGTAGGTGTACTCGTGCGATTTGTGTAGGTGTGATCAACGAAAGGATACGATTATCTCGTAGCTCGTAAAACCTTGGGATTTAGATCGATCTGATCTTGAGGTAGATAAATTCTACGACGAGTGAAAGATTTTGAAGAAATTAATTCGATCGATCTACGTCCAAATTCTCCTCCGTGTCAATAGTAATTTTGACGTTTATGCGAGTAGTAAATTCGTACGTTTGCCGAACGACAGTTCTAAAGAAGCGCATTTGTCGCGTAATCGCGGAAGATTTTTAATTCGCAATAATTTTATACTTTATATCGTATATACGTATGTTACAAATTTATAACAGAAGAGATTAATTCGATCGTTCTCCGTCCCGATTCCCCCTTGTATCGCTATTAATCTCGTCGTCGATGCAAGTGGCAAATTCGTAAGTTCTCCAAAGGACGTTTCCAAAGAAGCGCAAGCGTATCGCATCTCGTAATCGCGATAGAATGTTACAGTCGATTACAATGTAGCGCCTAGTTGCGAGGACGCATTCTCGCGATCGCCACACATCATCACGAACAAATAGAAAATCATGTCACGATGTAGCAATGGCGGCTATATAGCGAGCAAAAGTATGAAGTCGTCTAATTTCGGAGGTACGAATCATCTAGCGCCGAGTCGCGCTCCAACGTCTCGCAGGTATCGCACGCGTGGGCGCATCGATTCGGCCTTAGTTGCGCGACGATTAATGAAAATCCAAGGTCGATCGAGCGCCTAACGCGACGACAGGGTCGTCAAACGTCCCTTTAGCTTCCTCGAGTTCATTCCCTTCTTTACTTGGCACAAGCGGAGACATTCTGTCAGAAGTCTGCCTCCAACGAGGTGCAAGGAACTTTAAGGTCGTCGTGCCTACGGCATTGCCATCGAGTTATTAGGTTCTTCCAAAAGTCGTTTCTTTTTTTTTAAATGAAAAACCTTGCTTTTTAATATGTTTCTGTTTCTTTTTTTTATGTTGTTTCTGTTGGAATAAACGGCGACTTGCCTGTCGTTTTGTTAGGTTGGTGCACATGAAATGTCGTATTCCTCGTTTATAGTCGTACCGTCCATTGCCAGAGTCACGTTTCAACAAAGAAGGTTCCATTTTGTTATTTGTTTTGAATTCCATAAGAATAAGATATTCGTGTAATTTTGTTTTATACGAGTATAAACTCGTCAGTTTTCGTGTTTACCAGAACGAGTTGTGGTGTTTATTAATATGTATTATTTCTCATATTATTATTTTATGTAATAATACATAATTTTATATAGTGTACAAATATTAAAATATTATTTTTATTATAATATTATGTAATAATAATAAATCATTACGTAATATTTTAATATTATTAACGATTGAATGGGATCATTGAGCAGGAGACAGTCGGATAATGTACGAAGAACTTTATTGTAACAATCCCACAATAAATAATATTACGAAATATTTTATATTCCTTTTCGTACGTTCGTCTTTCACGTATCAAGTACGAGGAGAGAAATTTATTTAAAAAAAAGACTGATCATTGAAAATCGTCGAAATATGCAATTCTTAAGGTCGACGGCGCGTTTCGAACGATTTAACAAAGCGCGAGAGGAAAGACGACGAGTCCGTGTTACGATCGTCGGAGCGCGGCAATCTTGAGAATATCTAGGGGCTCTTTGCCAAGTCTTACTGTGACGTTGTAACACTTCGTTTGTCTCGCGCACCGTTTCGTCGGTTCATCAGCATCGTCGTGTTCGTGGATACGCTCTCGTGGATCCGAATAAAAGTACGATCGAATGTTAACCGACGTCCTCGCTCAAAGTCGCGGTCGTCGCTATACCGTTTCGCGAAAACTACGCGACAGGTGTTACTCGGATGTTTCCGCTGTCGTTGATACTCTTTAGAGATAGCTCCGTGTATACGATCGGCTCTAAAGATCATCGATATTTGTCTTAGATCGATAATGTTTATTGTCTCATTGGAATTGAAGGTTCGATTATCTTTGGTTCTCAGGTCGTTTGCCAGTTCGTTCGTTGCGTTACTTTATCGTCGATTTATCCCGCATCTCGATCGAAACCGTACGTTGGATCGACCAGACTCTTTTTCTTGATCTTGCGGTGTGATTTATATTAATCGAATCCTTCGTCCAAGTTAGCACGGACGTCTTATAAAATATATCGTGCATCTTTTAAAACGAATACACGAGATATCAACGTCGGAATTTAATTGAATTTAGTACGTTGTATATTTTTCCGTCGCCTCACCTGTTTGGATTATTTCGCGCGTAACAATCGTGCTGGGAGGACTCAACGAATATTTATAGACACTTAACATCTGAAACTGGAATGGATGAAATACTCGTCGATCGAATACCTTCGGAATACATTTACGCGTAATGCTAAATCGTAAGAATTACAAATTCCAATTTTCGTCTTCTACAATTACAAATTACGTCTTCTAAATCGGAAGGCTAAAGAAGTAAGACGCTTGCAATTTAACGATCACGCGCCGGAATTTCATACGCCACTCCAATGACGTTACGAATTTATAACAATGCCCGAAATTTTATCGTTCTAAATAATTGCTTGAATCATTTTCTTAATATCCGCGTTTTCCTCGGCCCTCTTTACGTTCGTGTTCTTGTTGCCCATTTTTCTTACGCTTATTTCGAATTTGTTGAAGGCTGTTGCGTTATTTCAGTTTTATTACTTGAACTGTTTCCAAATCGGAGGAGAGACGGAGGATGGGAGGGAGAGAGAAGAATACCGCTTTTCTTTTTCGCCAAGTCGATACGTACGCGCGAGCACGTATTTCGAGCATCGTGAAATTCTTTCATATTGTTGCAGAAATGACATCATCGCGTCCAACGTTTCTTTCATCGCGAAGCGAGCGTTCCTAAAAGCATCTCGAACGCTCCATCGTCGCGCTATTCGTTCTGTCGTTTTTGAATGAAATGAAACCAATACGTTTTCGGTAGATTAATTAATATTTATCGAATAATTTAATTATTCGGTATATATCGTGCACATACTTAAAGATGCGATGGTCGAAGGAGTCAATGTTGAAGTTTTGATGACACTATGAGACCTAATAAATATACTAGGTAGGTATGAAATGTCGGATTTTTTAAGTTATTGTGTAAAACTGCATATCTTTTTTCAAAAGCTGTTTATTTAACCAAATGTGCAATTCATGCCATAAACAAAAGCACAACGAAGAAATCTTCGTTCCCGAAGAATGCGTGTAAAAAATATCCTGTACAAAAATATATCGCATCTATCGAAATATATCTAGGTCTATAGAATAGGTTTATAGAAGATCGGTTGCAGTTCTAAGAAATCAGGAAAAATAACACGATAAACAGCGAGTCTTCGCGCTAGGATCTTAAACATTTTCTTTCAAAGTGTGTCGAGATTTTCAAACGATAGATCATCGAATTCTTCTCCACCGATTGTACGTGCCAATGTTACGATCTTTGTTTTTAATACATTCTGGCCAAGTTCTAAGTATCTTACACGGTTAAATAATAGCGACTATCGTTATATAACGAAGTATCTGTCTTCGTGTTAGTCAGAATTTAAAAAAAATTTCCTCTTTTAGGGCTCGAAGGGTTTAGGAAACGAGGAACGACTCTTCGTATTACTCGTAGAAATCGTCTGAAATGGGAAAGGAATGTCGAGCGGTCGGTTTAACACTAAAAGTACCAAGCGAGGTGAAATAACTCTCTTTAAAATTTACTTTAATTGCTTTATTGCTTATAAAAAATAGAAATATATGTTTGACTATTTACTAGTATAGTAAATTTCTACATTGTACTAGTTGGACACTTCCTTTAAGAAATTAATCTTTTTTTTAAATCAACGTCTGTTTCCTACGGGGTTATTTGACCGATTATGATATGGTTAGGTGTACGAAAATGCCGGTACGTTTAGTGTTAATACGCGCGAATAAAGAGCGACGACCTATCGCCTCGTCGTGAGTCAAGCTCGAGCTTTCCCGTGTCGTAAAGAAAATCGCGCTGCAAGTTCACGTCGCGAGGTGTTATCGTATCGAAGGAGAATTTCGTCGTCTTCTGTCCCGAATAATACGCCGTTCTATAGTTGGATGCCAAACATAATAACCGATTATTAAGATAACCGGTGCGCGGCTTTTCGAGCCAAGATTTGCATTAATAATAGAAATCTTACGTCATCGTTCGGCCTTGGGGGAGGAAGAGGAGAACTCGGAAAATATGTTGTTCACGGATTTCGCGAAAATTTGACGTACGTCACGTCCTCGTCTCCTCCATTTCATCGATCTCGTTTCTTCGAGACTCCGATAAAAATGTTGCAGGGGATTCGACTTAATTGTCGAATCGAGAATCGAAGCGTGGCGAGCGATTGACCCACGATCTGGAGCGAAAGACTCCAGAATTTATTGGGACTTTTGTCGCGATTAATTCGTTTAAGAACCGACATCTTTCACCTTTGGTCCTTGAAATTGGAAAATACTTTCTTCCAGTCGAATAATTATCGACGAAAGTGTACGTTGGTCCTGAAAATGCGAAGGTCTCCTAGGCTCTGTTGCAAAGATATTCGCGGACTTCATCGTATTTATTCCTTGTACACGTTTGGGAAGCATTTTTGTAACGTAAACGCAGATCGTAAATTTCAATTTACTCATCTTCGTCTCTTCGTCGTTATCCAGCGCGACCATTATCCGTCAAAAGATATATTATTATATCGATTCGATTGGATTTCAATATGCGTTATGTCTCGATATTATATTATTGGTACGTGGAGCACGTGGAGACACGAGAGGCGAATATTGTGAAACTTCGAAAAATAAAGCAGACGAAAGAGACGTTTTATAGGACACTTGGAACAAACGCGGAACCTCTTCCACTGACACTTGGATCGAATTTATACGCGTTCGTTTATCGCGCGATATTCGCATCGCGGTCGACGGTTTATGATTTACAAAAATTGGCTCACGTTCAATTCGCTTATTTCTATCTCATTGATACGCTTGCCAGGTATCCTTTATACGTCGAGGACCGATCGAATACTAATTAATGCGATAAGGGAAGAAATCGCGAATTCTATCGAATCTGAAACGAGATGCATCCTACTTAGTATTCAACGTCGTCGTCAATTTCAAGGTATCGATCGATTATTTTTTTTTTAATAATTATCCGTGGTATATGTACAGGGTGGGCCAACTTGGATCGACCGATTGTTTTAAAGATCGTTCCGAAAAATAATAAATTTCAATAACTTTAACTCGCTCGTGAACTGGGTACGTACTGAAATTTTCGTAGATTATTTATTATCTGGAAAAAAATAATTAAAAATAAACCCCACCAAAGTTACAAATTATTGAAAACAGTCAGCCCAAGTTGGCCCACTCTTACGAACTATCGTCTACGTTCGTACGAAATTCTCTAGAAGAAAGAAATATCATAAAGCTTCGTTCAGCCATCGAATCGAGCTAAAACGTTATGCCGTCCTATTAATTCGCTGTCTTATCGAACTATCGTAGGAACGATCTCGGTCGAAGATAATCGCGAGCTATAATTGAAGTTCCTCTCGTCTCGTTCCAAATTGAAACGATTCGTTCTAGATTCTCGACGCAGGAAGGTAACGAGCGACTAGTTTCGACCTATCCTAATCTTAAATTCTCTAACATCAGCTATCGATTAATTTAAACACCTTTCGCTCGTCTGGAAATTAAAAATATGCATCTTATAAAAAAATAGAGAAACATTGACGGAATCCGTGCTTCTTTGCACCACCATTGAAAGACGTAGGATCTCGAAGCCTTCCAGTAAATTCAGTCGACTTCGAACAGAAGTACATAGCGGAAAGAGGACGAATTCTGACGGAATTTCTATTTTTACGATCTATTTCCCGCTCACGCGCTCTAATACGTCTCTTCTGAATTCCGTTCAGAAATGTTCATAAAATCTCCCTCTCTCTCTCTCTCTCTGTCACGCAAGTTCTACAAATTTTAGTATAACTTTAACAGTAACGTAAGATTTGACCAAAAGATGATGCAGTTAATTCGTGAAAGGAGAGCAATAAAAGCAAATGTTTGTCTAAAAATAGCATTTATATGTATTCCGACAAAAACTTCGAAATGATAAAATAAATAGCATCGCAAAGAAGAATGTCGGCAATGTACTGATAAAAAAAAATAAAGAAGAATAAAAAAGAATAAAAAGAATAATCAATGTCGCAGGTACGTCGCATTCCCGAGTACTAAGGAAGGACGAGGCTCGACGGTGAGAACGCGATCGGATGGTGCCGCAGGTCGGTGCCGTCGTTTGAGTCGAATTGCAGGCAGGTCGCGCGGTAGAAGATAGAAGCGACGCAAGAGAAGAGCGAGAAAATAAGAAGGGTAGGGGGAGAAGGAGGAGGAGAAGAAGGAGGGCCAGGCGATCGTCGAGGGTCGAGAAGGTGGTCGATTGGAAGGGTGGAAGAGCGACGAAGCGTCGTGAGCCCCGCGCGAAAACGCGCGTCGTAGACGCGCGATAGAGACGGTTGGCACCCCGCTTCGTCAGAATGGGGGTCGCCGACGATTTCGCCCCGAGCTTCACCCAGAAGCCTCAGCTACGACAGGAGGACGACGGCAATCGTCTGATCTTCGAGTGCCAGCTGGTGAGCTCACCCAAACCGGAGATATCCTGGTTTCGCGGCGACACCGAGCTCAGCCAGGATGACAGGACCAACTTCAAGATGCAGAGCGTCGGTACGAACAAGTTCTTGGTCGTGCTCGAGCTCGACGACGTTATCGAGACCGACGCAGGCCTCTACAAGGTCAAGGCCAAGAACAAGATGGGCGAGGTCGCGGCCTCCATCAATTTGAACTTTAGCCGTGAGTCTTGAAATATTTTATTTTCGTTCGACTCTCTGTCGACTCTTCCACTTTTTTCGTTTTATTTGTTTATTTTTTATTATTATCATCATTTATTCTTTCATTACGAACGTACACGCGACAGGTGAGACCATTCGCAGAAGATTTCACTTTTGTCGTTAGAGCGGTAGATAGATTTTAATGCAATTTATGTTACTTCTTTTTATACCTTTGTACCTTTAGTCTTTACCTTTTGTTTTTTTCCTTTTCGATCGTTGTTTTCACTCGTATTTGAGCGTCGTTTAATATAAATACAATATTTTTCCTATTTAAATGTCATTCGCTCGCTGGTACGTGTCTCTTTCCATTTCTCTTATCGTTATCAATTTCGAGGTAGTGAGTTCAGTTTGTAAATTGTCAATCTTATGTTTTCCAGCCATGGATGAGCCTAGAGAGAAGTAAGTTCCGATAAGAGTAGAGTTTGCGTCGAACGATACGACGCGGTGCTTAATTTTACGCTTTTCTTTTGGCTCTCGATATTTTCGCTTATTTAACGCTAACCTTACTTTTCATTCGATTGATTTTGTAAAAGCTAGCTGTAATGTAGTGTACCGTTGTCGCTTATTACGCTTTTCCAATTATGATTTTAGTTGCCGAGCAACCGTTCAGAAGAGGGTAAGTGAGCTTTGGCTGTGCGACAAAAGTGATCGATCGTTCAAAATTCTACGAAGTGCCTTAACTTAACTTAACTTGTCGTATCGACGCCACGCGTGTTTGTGTGCTAACACGATCTTTACCCTAACCCCCTATCGACTTTTCGTAGTTCGCAGGATTTTTTATTCGTGTTACAAATACAACGCAAATACACATTCTACCGCTAAATCGTTCGACATCGTTTCCGGTACTAATTCTGTATCGAATTTTTGTAATTCGCAGGATTTGTTGTCGTACCATACAACGCAAGTGCACATTCTACCGATAAATCGTTTAACATCGTTTCCAGTACAATGACCAAAATTAATTCGGTAACAAATCCTAAGAGTCGTACTTCTACCATACGCATTTCATACAACGCCTCTACCTTCCCTATCTTCGTTCATGATCCATCTTTCTTGACGATATCCCTCATCCAAGTACGCAACGGTGAACCGAACGTACGCGATGGTTGGACATGGTGAAGATCGCGAAGTCGTTGAACATTTCGACGAGTAGCGACCGGTAAGACGACGAAACATTGTCGCAAAATTGACAACAGCGTCGAAACTTCGAAATGCACCGTGTCGAGTTCGTGTAGCGAAAATACGAGAATCCATCTTCCACGACGCGACGCAACACTGGTGCCTGGACGTAACCAGGAGTCCCGAGCGACTCCGGCTCGCGATAATGGCGTTTTCGCCGAATCGGACGTCATCGTGGACGGATCGCAACGCTTTCTTTTCTTTCCCAATAGCGCGCGCGTCGGTTAAACGTTAGAAACGCGTCAGACCGAGAATAACCGTCGTGGAATGCGCGCTATTTTCGGGTCGACTTCGCGCGCGAGCGCACCCGATAAGAGCCCTTTCCGGATAGGTAGAACGTCGCGGTACTCGGCATCGACACGTAGTTAGCCTATACCGCGCTCCACCCACGTGTAAATCCGCGAAATCGTAAAAATAGAAGCTGGGAATAGGATACGAAAATTCGCGTGCGCCATCCTGCCTCTCCACGTCGCTCGTGACTACGTCGAACGTTGTACGGATAAATCTGTTCCCACGGAACCGGTGACGAATCGGGCGTGTCTCTCGAATAAATCCATCCATCCTTCGGTATCGACGCCAGTCAAACGAGTTTTCAGTTATTACTGAACGTACCGGCGTTTTCGTATACCTGATCGTAAGCGATCGAACGATTACGGAACAGACGTTGATTTTTAGAGAAAAAATGTTAATTTATCGAAAGGAATGGATGAGCTAATATTTGATGCTATAATCGAAGGAACGACATATACTAAAAAATAGTCAAACATATTACTTCCATTTTTATAAGCGATATAAACAATTAAATAAAGATATTTGATTTGGTACTATTAGGTTGTTCGGAAAGTCATTTTGTTATTTTTATGAAAAACTATTGGGAAGAAACGAAGTTAATCGAATCGATTTTTATGAGCAATACAAAGAAATAAAGTAGATTTTGAAAAGGGTCATTTGACCCCGCGTACTCTCGTCTTTAACCCTTTCGTTACGTGCGTCGGATATAGCCGGCGTCAGCGCCATACTTCGATACGTTAATTAGCCTAAATTGTGTTTTTATTTATAATAATTTCAAACTCTCCAAATGCGTCGTTATGTAAACGTTATGTAAAACGTAAGTGTTAAAATTGCGTACATACCGAAGAACGACAAGGTAGTTGAAAGACGTAAGTGCGAATTGCACTTACAAAGATGCAATATGCACATTTTTCGGTGCGGATTGCCGTAATGAAAGGGTTAATCTTTCGTTAGTGGTTTCTTCCGATCTTAGATAAAGTCTAGCTACACGAAAAACCTAACCGAAGTCAATTTCTTGGTCTTTCTCGGTCGGATAAATATCTCTATTTTCGTAAATTTTCTATAATATTCGATGAAATGGTTCATCGCACTCTCCTTCGTTCTATTTTAATTCCTATAACTACAGTGGCCATGCCAGCAAATCCCCATTTTTTTGGAATCATTCCCTATCGCGAAAACGTTCGCTCCTTCTTTTTTCTTTTACTCTTACTTATTCTTGAAAAGAAGTCAGCCTCGTTATTCTCAACGCGTTTTACGTAAATATTCGAAAGCGTCGAGAATTGGGTCGAACGGTTGTTTTCCTCGTCTCTCGACGTCCGCCGAGGAGAATCACGACGATGGCAGTCGTCGTGGCGGCGGGGCTGCTCAGTTGTATTTTTAAAAGTAATGTATAAACGGGAGATTCCTGAGAACCGCTGCAAAAGCAACGCGAGGCCTCATTCGTTCGATATCTTCTTAAAATGTCGTACACGCGTAAAAGCCGTAAATTCGAGAAATTCTTTTCTTTTCTTTTCGCGTTACGTCAACAGCTCTTTATAGTCGAAACTGAGCGAACGCGACGTTAAATGTCCATTTTTAGTTGCAATTTTAACTGTAAGCTCGCAATCAATTGCGAAATCAAGAGTATCATTGCAAATACTCTGGAAAAATTCCGAGTAGGATTTTTATTCGTCTTTTATCCTTCTATTTTTATAATTTAATTCGAGTCAATCATATATATATCCTTCATCTTTTTTATGATTTAAAAATGTTGGGTGGGTGATCGAGACATCCAAGATACGAGGATTTGTAAAGAGGAGATACGAGACATTGTAAATTATTTTGCAGGATTTTCTTACGTTACTACGTTTTCTCCAAACTCATGGCAGAAGATTCGTACTTTTCCGCGGAGTAGCTTCGTGAAGCAACGTAAAAAAATCGGAATTATTGATTCGAAGAATATTTGATCCGAAGAATTAATTATTCTTACGAAGTAAGATCGATTGCCCTCGAATTGTCATACGTAATTTTGCGAAAAGGACACCTCGATCCTGACCGATAATTAATTCGTGGTCGGAAGAAGGGTCGATCGCTACATGCTAGCTTCGCTGCGAGATGTTATTGGCTAATCGATGATCGAGAAAGCCGAGGAACGAAACAGCTGCAGCCTACTTCTTCGCTAAACTTAGCCGGGCCGTTCTCGGCTGCAGGCTAATGCACTTGCCTTTCAAACTTAAGACGCGAACGGAGATCGAGGGTACGTCATTGGAATAATTGTTTTGAAATAATGACATCGAACCACGAATTTCATCGAGGATGGTTACAATAGATTTCGATCAATATTATTCGTTAATTTATTCGTTCAAAGGAAGAAAGATTTGCGCGTGATTTTCTCCCGTCGTTTTTCCTTTTAAAATCTCTAGCAATCGCTTCGATCTTCTTCCTTCGTTTTCTCGTTTTTTGCTGGTCAACGAGAAACGAAAACAGCAATAATTTGTCTCTCGCTAACACTTTAGAGACGATAAGAAAAACGTGCGATACTTTATTTGTAATATCTTTATTCTTCACTGCTTTAAACGTTTGTTTGCTCTCGTTAATTGTTTAATATTAAGTATAGTGCGATGCGACGGTTAAAATTTATTCGTTCAAAGGAAGAAAAATTTGCACACATGTATGTATAGATTAATTTTATAGATATGAATTATAATATTATAGAGATTATAATATCGATTCCAAACACGTACCATGCGTTCGACGTTAAACGATTTTTTAAACTTATTATATTTCCTTGGCTTTTAACGATCGACCCAAAAAAACTTTCGCTCTCGGTAGTTTCTTCCACGACGATCGTCGCGCATGGCAAGGTTCAATGGCAGAGATCGAACGAATCGCACGAGCTCTTCGACCCACTGTAACGATTTAGGCTTGAAAAGTAGAAAACTCAACGATCGAACGGACGAACGTTGAACCTCGAGTACGTTGAACCGACCACGAACGCGTCTCATCTGCTCGTGTTTTCGAGCGTGTCCCGGCTGACTCGGTTAACGCCTGTTTTCTGCCGTCTCCGTGAGACGACGTCGTACGACGACAGTTCGGCATCTATCGCGTTGCTAAATGCAAGAGGAGCCGCGTTACGTAAAACTACTTGTAGAGCACGAAAGCGTCTCGGTCAAAGAAAACGCTCCCTATTTTTGGCAACGACGACGCGCGCAAATCACAATATATCCCGGTGTACCTGCCAACATTTGTGCTCCGAGTAAATTGGAGAGAGGAAAAGAGGCAGAGAAAGAGAGAGAAGGTGACGATAAAAAGGGATAGACAACGCGAGACAACTGTGAAAGAAGCTGCGATAATTTTATCGTCGCAACGACCTTAGGATTAAAATTACGTTTGTGAAGGATAAAATGTGGGCAAGGAAGGCGATCAAAGGAAAAGAACGATTTTAACCCTTTGCACTCTGAAAGGCCGATAATTTCGTATCGCCATTGTCGGTGACATCTAGAAGCAATTTTGTATTTTTATACATTTTTATACATGTAGGGAGATATCGTAGGAAGAAATTTGCGTCATTGTCAACAGTCCTGGAGTAGCTGGTAGTTGATGATAAAGATGATGTGGATAGACGGAGAAGGATCGAAGAAAAAAAATAGTGAACTAAAAAAAGACGTATTATAATTATTTATTTTAATATATAATATAATTATAATATTTAATGCGTAAATAATATTTAAAATTATTTATATGTAATATAAATATAATTATAATATTTTATTTCATTATTCCTGCGCTCACGGTCTATATATTTTTAAAGCTGGTAAATACTGGAGGCGATGTTGATTCATTTTTTAACGCGACGTATACGGAAGTGTGCGTGCGTGACAATTTTTCAGGATAGATTTCGGGAGGACTTGCCTCGATATTCGCAAAAATCGTGGGAATTAAGGATTTAACCTTTATTCGATCCGTTATTTCTTTGTCAGTTGTCGTCCTAACGTTGAATCGTTTCGAGTGTTTTGAGAATGCAATAATATAACGATTAATCCTTAAAAGCGTAGTGTTTTTCTATAATCGAAGTGTGACACCCAAGGAACGAGCCAACGATATTAACGACGTTTAATCCATTTAACGCTCGTCGATTCATCGATGACGTATCGAGTTCGTTGATGTCAGATGTTCGCCAATTTTGGCAATTTTATTGGATTCGTCGAGACCCTAGGAATTTTGCTAAACGATAGTTCCAGTAAAAACTATCGACTCGATAAAGTCATCGCGGATCGCTGCGCGTTATTCGTTCCTGCAGGATTATCTAAAACGATCGCACGTCATTGCAGACAAATCGATGGTATTGCGCCAACCTTCGCGAAAAAGCCCGCAATCCGACAAGAGGACGATGGTAAACGACTGCTGTTCGAATGTCGAATCACGGCTGACCCAACCCCGAAGGTTACGTGGTTTCACAATGGAAACATCGTCAAAGACTCCTCGAGGCATAAGGTTAGACTCTCAAACGCGTCGCTCGATAAAAATGTCGAGTGGAATTTCTCCTCACCTTCGATGTCTTCCGATTTCCAAATTGACACTTCACTTTAGACACGCCTGTAGAAACATTTAGACTTATATTATATGGTACAATATATAATATATATATAATACATTATATATATTAATATATAGTATATATACTTAATAAATATAATATAAGTCTAAATGTTTATACGTATACCAGAAGTATATCGAAGCGAAGGAAAGAGGATGGACGTGGTTGCTCACGTCGACGTTATCGAAAAATTTCAGCTGACCGTCGACAAAGACGGCCACTCGTACTTCGCCACACTGGAAATAAAAAATGTGACCGTTGAGGATGCTGGCAAATACAAGGTCACGGCGAAGAACGAGCTCGGCGAGTCTAATGCCACGATTTCCTTGAATTTCGACAGTAAGTATTTTCATATTCTTCTACATTACAACGCCTAAATAATCACTCACGACTTACACGCGACGTTCCAGTTTTCGTTGCTGTTGAAATAAAATCGAAGCACCTCTGAAAAAAAGGGGAAAGTAATCATCAAATCAGATGGATTTTCGCAAATATATAAAACGACTCGAATAATTTTTCGAATAACGTAAAATCGTTACGCACCACGTTAACTGGAACGACGACACGACATTATTCTATCTTTTTTTTTTTCCTTTTTATTTCTTTTCTTTCGACATTCACTCGGGATGTATATCGATGATCCTTCACACGCAGTCTCACTTCTTACGTTTTCTTCTCTTCTGTTCACGTTCTATCAAATACCCAACAAGATTTCGACCATTTCCTCTCTCGATGTTCGAAACGAAACGTCACACCTTTGATTAACCAACCGACTGTTCCACAATTTTTCTTATCTATTTTGTTCTTGCCTTATCTTCTCTCCAACTTGTCATTCTTCATCTCTATCGTTTTACAGCGAATCACATTTATTTTTTAACTTGTGTTAATCGTCAAGCGCGTATCGATGTCGGCTCGACATAGCCACGATATACAGCCCGGTTGATCTACGATGTAATCGACTAAGCGAACGGCTATGCACAATATAAAAATATATATATATATAATAGGAAAGGTGTTTTTGAAAGGATTTCATCGTTGACAGCGTAGACTGCGGACCAAAGATTAATCCGTAACGTAGAGCTGCTTAAATGACGTATTAATAGCGATCGCATCTCGAGCTCACGCGATTCGAGGAACCCAAATCGAAGCCTTACGATCGATACCCTTGCAACGTGATCGTGCAAAAATCTTTGGATCGAGTTCCGTTCAAAATCGAGATGCGATCATGGATTTGCCTTAATACTGACGCTTCGTTAGGTTGCTGCAGTGATATTTTTCTACTCTTTTTTCTTATCAGTCGTGTTTTTGCCGTGTTTTGTATTTACACGATACCGTAGTTCGTTTCGATCATTGCCACGCCATTTTGAAGCGTATCTTTTCGATGGTTTCATATGTACATATACGCACACGCATAATTAAAGTACCACGTGCACATCGATTTTCATCGTCGTATTTTGCGATGTCGAGGGACGATTCGACCGTTTCTACATTTTTTTTTTCTTACGAACAAAAATTTCGACAAAATCTTTATTTATTTTTATTTATCGTTTTTTTCTTTTCTTTCGATAAAACGAACGAAACAGAGTGCACGGAAACGAATCATTTTGACAGTTAGATGGTGGTGAACCACTTCGAGCCCACACTCATACACACACACACACACGATCATAATTCGGCGTAATCAAGCATTAACCCATCATTGTCTAATATCGTTGTATATAATGTAATTCATTTGACTTTCTGATGGTGTGCTTTGTAATACATTGGCTACATTTACAACTCACGGCTGTTTAATAACTCACTTCATCGTGACGTTTACACGTTTGGTGATCTGCGATGTTACATCGAAGAATCGCGTGCAAATGGAAGGACTCAGTGACGAAGAATCGCAGTCGTCCTTGCGTCAAGGATATCGTTCGACATTTGTACGAACGTCGTTTTACGCGCGCGACATAAACGACTGAATTCAAGGGATGCGACTCAATTTTAGGCGGACGAACGCGTGGTCGGACGATAAGAAAGGCAAGATAATATATAATATATAATTTATAATTTATACAATATATAAATTATTTATCCTATAAAATATTGGTGAAGCTAAATCTTGGATGATCAAAGCAGTCATTTTAAATGGCGATAATTTAATAA
>JAITYT010000247.1:277583-291940 GCA_025433975.1 Liostenogaster flavolineata | reverse complement strand
CGTTGCTCTATAACCGTAGGTAACTGTCGGACAAAGGCTCTAAATTTATTCCAATTCGTTCTCGTGTCCTCAGAATTAGAAATTCGTAATTGAATTCCAGCTGACCCATCGCACGATTCTGGTCACGGCCATTTAATCTCCTTTCGTAAGCATTTTAAGATCTTAAAACAATGGAACCTAGCCTTCGTTCGTATCGCCTTCGACATCGGGGGTTCCCCCCGATTTCGGTCGGAGCGACAGGGGCTGAAAAGACGCGATCGGAACTCACCTCGCGTACTTCCGGGCATCGTCTCGGACCGACCGACACGGTGACGCAAAATGGCACCGACACGCAAAATGGCGGAACGTACGTGCGGCAGGTATCACGGTACGGAAGAGGTTCGGGAAGGTGGTCGATTCAACATGTCGCTGGAGCTCGATCAGAAGCTCTATCATCTAGCTAGGCTGAGGATCGACAACGTAGCGAAGGCCGACGCCGGCGAGTACCGCGCCGTCGCCAAGAACAAGCACGGCCAGGGCGTGGCGACTATCAATCTCAACTTCGAGGGTGGCGACAAGCTCAAGTACGCATCGTTGCGCGTTTCTCGGGGCATCCCCTGACCCCATCCGTCCACCTCGGACGTTCGACGACAGCGAACGTTGTCGCGCTAACGGAACGCGCGATCCGTGATTTTCGATCCACGAGAGCGTGAATTCGGCAAATAGCTACGATCCGAACAGCTAAATTTTAAATTAAAATCTTCAATTTTGGCGAAGTAAAGGTTGGCAAGTAAGTGATCGCGGATTCCTACGTAAGAATCTACCTACTAAATCGCTTACTTGCCAACCCGATAGAATGGTTCACTATAATCAATACTTTTATCGTCGACGTCGTTTTGCGTAAATTAGTAGAAAGTAAATTCGGATTGGTAAGATGTCCTTTTTTTCTTTCTTTTTTTAATGACTTTTTTCTAATCACGAAAATACCGAGAAAGACAGCGCCAAGTCATGGAAGAAAATGGAAAATATAGAATCGATCGAATTTCGTTCTTATTATCGTTAATTATCGTTAAATATCGTAATTTCGTTATCGACCCGAAGGAATATCGATCGATCGTAAAGAGCGAAGACGATTCGGCTTTGGAAAATCGTCGTGGCCGATTTTCGCGACGATCTCCAGGGGAAATCGAGTCGAATATCTTCGAAGAAAGGATCAGCAGCGGCTCCAAGGGAAACGCAACGTGGATCGCGATCACGTTTCCGCGAGAATCGCGTTGAGAGAACGTTCGGGGGTCTCTGAAATGTCGATTTAATGCAGAATACCGGACGGTAAGCCGCCGCGATTCCCGAAGAAACCGACCATCCGGCAGGAGGGCGACATACTGATAATGGAGTGCATCCTGGAGGCTCATCCGATGCCCGACATAACCTGGTACCAGGGGCAGAAGGCGATCGCCGACAGTCGCCGCGTTAAGATGTCACGCAAGGCCACCGGCAAGGACACGTACCTCCTCACGCTCGAGATATCGAATCCGACCAAGGCGGACGGCGGCAACTATCGTTGCAACGCGTTTAACAACTTCGGCGAGAGTAATGCCAACATCTCCCTCAACTTCCAAGGCAAGTCCTTCCACCTGGTTGTCGTCCTCTCGTCTCGAGAGAGATTCCAGGAATTCTCTTCCTTCTCTTCCGATTTTTCTTTTTCTCTCTCTCTCTCTCTCTTTTAGCTCCTCTCGCTTCTTTCCTATTTCTTTATTTTTCGTTGTCTTCGTTTTCGTAACCGTTACGTCACGAGTAATCGCGATCATAGTTAGATTTCTCTCGAGTTCATTTCGTCGAGTGCGCCTACTTTTTTTTATCTCGGGTCTATTTTCTTTTTTTTTTGTTTCGTTTTCTTCCCACGTGTGTTCCACGAGTGGTACACGCTTTGTTTCGTCCCCAGGCCAAGCTGTTTACGATATCTACGATTCCAAAAAATCGGTAATCGCTCGAATCCCGATCCTAACGTCTCGCTCGCTCGAAGTACCTTTCTTTCTTCCCCCGTATCTCTTAGCACCTCTCCTTCGCGTTATCGACCCTCGTTGCGCGAGAACACAGCGATCTTACCGATCCTGCGATTTCTTCGTCGTCTTAGGCTTCGTTTAAACGGTACCTAAGAAATTTGCACGAGGCGATGCTGCGTCCGTTCCTCAAAAATCGCGTTTTAAACAATGACACCTCATCGGCGCAATGCGCCATCGAGGAAGCGTTTGAAACGATTTAGAGCCTAGAGAGTTTCTTCGGAAAAAAGGGGGAAAAAACAGAAAAAAAGCCAATTACGCACGTACGCACGCACGCACGCACGCAGACCCGCAGATGGCGCGGACGAGGTGCAGGTGAGTAAAGCGATAAATGTCAACTAATCGTGGAGTCCATCGTGTATCATTCGCTTACTGAGCTAAACGCGCCTAATGTCCTAACGCAATCGAAAGCGCAAGGAATGAAGAAACGAGCGAAGGATCGAACGAGGTCGATCCGGAGCTCGTTCGGATCCGGTAGGCGCCGTCGTCGACGTCGCTATCGATCTTCGTCGATCTGTCGCCATTTTCCCCATCCGTTGCGATTTGCGACGACGACGACGACGACGACGACGACGACGATAACGACGTCCACGAGGCGATCGATCGATGTCTGACCATGGATCTTTCCAAGATGCAGAGGAGAGCGCGGGATTCGCGCCGTCGTTCGTCGAGAAGCCACGCATCATTCCGAACGAGACCGGCACCCTCATCACGATGAAGTGCAAGTGCAAGGCCAAGCCGAAACCGGAGGTCACGTGGTTCCGCGGCAGCAACGTCGTCAACGAATCCTCCAAAATTACGATTAAAACGAAGACGCTCGAAGAGGACGTCTACGAGCTCGTGTTAGAGATCAAGGTCAGTCGAGCAGGACCGCGTACTTGATAATAGATTCCTCGCTTAGTCCTTTAAGTGCCAAAGCGAAGAAAATCGAAAAGAAAAGAATCAATGCTTTTGCAGACATTTTTCATATGGTCTTCATTTCTCTGTAAAATAGCCTGGCAATTTTCCCATGAAATTAGGCAATTCTGCATGGCACTGAAAGGATCAACGATCGAAACTTCTTCTTCTTCTTCTTCTTCTTCTTCTTTCAATATTTGTTTCTCTGAAGCCGGTTGCCGCAAACTTTCATCGTTTGGGCAAAGATAAAAATTGTAACATGTGTTTTAAAATATCAATGTTGTAAATACGTGGAAACCACGAATAGAATTTGACATAACGTGAATTCGCGTCAGTGGTAATCTGGAATAGAATTTGAAATTACGTGAATTTGCATCGGTAACAACCAGAATAGCGTTCGAAATGACGTGAATTCACATCATCGGCAACCTGTAATAACATTTGGAATGATATGAATTCACGTCAGCGGAAAATAATATTCTTTTTCTTCTTCTTTGTTCTCTACTTCAGGACCCGTCCGCGCCAGACGGTGGCACCTACAGATGCCACGTGCAAAACGAATTTGGCGAGAGCAACGCCAATCTCAATTTAAATATCGAGGCCGAACCGGAACCGGAAGGGGATGGACCGACCTTCGTTGAGAAACCGAGGATACAGTCCGAGAAACAGGGTAAACTCGTTATCATGGATTGCAAAGTGAAGGCGAACCCGAAGCCGGAGATAGTTTGGACTCACGCGGGCAAGGTCGTGAAGGAATCATCGAAGATCTCCATAAGTATCGTCAAGGAGAAAGAGGATATTTATTACATAAAGCTGACGTTGAACGATCCCGGTCCAGACGATTCCGGGCTCTACAAGTGTAACATTAAGAATGCCTTGGGCGAGCTCAACGCTAACCTCACGCTGAACATCGAGAGTAAGTCAAGTCGCAATTTGCATTATCACATTGCATAAATATGTTATCGATATACGCGTAAAATGCGTAATAAAATATACATATAAATATTAAATGATAAATTCACGTATTAAATATCAGGTCGTAAAGGATGAAATTTGTGGAAAAATTATTATTATCCACAAATTCCATCCTTGACGACCTAATGATCAGTTTACGTATAAATATCAAATAACAAATATTCGTATAAATATTTCATTGGCGCTTCGCTCCAATTTCATATTTTTGATATAAACATTTATCTGTCAATTTATCCGAGTAAAATGTCGCTGTTTTTTCCCAGTTATCCCTGTGATCAAGGAGAAACCCAAAGTGATTAAGATCGTGAAGAAGAAGACGGTAATAGTCGAGTGTCACGTTCTATCAAAGTTCTCACCGGAGTGTACTTGGTTCAAGGAAACTCAAGCCGTTAAGGTGGACAATAGACACAAAGTCCTCGTTGAGCAGGTTAAGGAGGTCGGTATTAATCTCAGCTCTCTTCTTTGTAATGCAACGTATTATAATATCGTTCGTAATATTCTCGTTGCTCGTGGTTTTGTACAGGGCGAATTCTCCATCAAATTGGAAATCGAACAAATGACCGCCACGGACAAAGGCGTGTACAAATTGGTGGCCCGCAACGAAAAGGGCGAAGCCACTTCTCAGGTGGTCGAAGTCACGGAAATCCCGGAAGAGGGCGGAAAGCCGCAGATTACTACTGGACTAAAGTCTGCGGTAAGTTCGCGCATCGACTATTTCAACATCGATTTTACCGTTTTATATTCAATATTTTTTACCATTTCACGATAATCTCGTCGTGTCTACAAAAATGTCGAAAGGCCGTTATTTCGACGCTTTAAAAATTAGCTTGCGAAAAAATAACAAAATCGCATCGACATTATTGTTCTTCGAACAACGAAATTGAGATATTTGTTAAACGCGTTATACGATATTTCTATCGATGTTAACAAAGAATCTTTCTTGATATTTATTTACGATTTGTTGCTCTTCAGACGATAGAAGAAGGAAAATCCGTCGAATTGATCGCGAGTCTCTCACAGCAGGATCGTAAAGTCACGGTCACGTGGTACAGGTAAGCAACGAGTTCGAACGTAAAGAATTTATAAAATTTTGACAACTAATTGAAATTACGAACATCTAGATGAACGAATAAAAATTAAGAACATATACGCGAACTTCTATTCCTGCGTAGGAACGCCGTGGTGATAAAATCCTCTAAGGAGATTATGATATCTTTCAACGGCGTCGACATGAAGCTGACCATCAATTCTGCAACCACGGAATTATCGGGAACGTACAGGGTCATCGTCAGCAACGAATACGGCAAGGACGAGTCCTCTTGCCATCTTCTCGTCAAGGTACGGAAAAAGTCCGGTTCTTGTCGGCCATTTTGTACAACGGAGATGGAAATTGCCCCGTGTCGTCCAGAAAAACTGATCTCTCGACTTGTCGTAACTTTCTTTTCAATTTCGTCTTACTTACCATCGATCGACTCTGTCTCAAATGTTTCTAACGTTCGTAAGCGACCTTCCAAATTCTAATTCTTAAATCTGAAACGTCGTTTAATCGATCCGTCGCGACTAAGAGCGACGCATTATTCGAGAAAGCCTTGGATCTTGCCTCTCTCGATCGTGTTTCACATTCGTCGTCCTTTGTGTTATTTCTCGTTGACAAAATCCCTCCGTGTGGCATGCGATTCCCCTTCCGACGTTGCAGAAGAAGGAAGAGAAAAAGGAGGAGGAGGAGGAGGAGGAGAAAAAGAAGAAGAAGAAAGTCGAGAAGAAGGAGGAGAAGAAGGAGGAAGTGAAAGAGGAGGAGAAGAAGGTCGAGAAGAAGGTGGAGAAGAAGGTCGAGGAAAAGAAGATAGAAAAGAAAGAGGAAGAAAAGAAGGTAGAGCGACGAACGATATCAGAGCTTTTCAACCGCAAAGGACCATTAATTGTCATTAATCCTGCCGTTTTTATCCATATTCTTGCTTCCCTTGCTATGTTTGCGAGTGTACGTCGACTAACTGACTTTTACTACTTCTAATCCCGCCACACGTTCACACATATTTTACACGATGCACATCTAAAACGACAGCTCAGAGAATTCAGGAATAAGATTTTCTCTTTTTAATATATAGCAAAAAAAAACTAGGTCGGAATTATCTCCGTTTATCTTTGGTATTTCTAAATTGGATCCGCGAATTTCGATCGAGTTAAATTGATTTCATTCCTTGCGTACGCATTGGCGTAATGTCGGCGAAATAAATATTAGGTTGGTGCGTATGAAATATCGGATTTTTAAGTGAATATACATAGAACTGCATTTCTTCTTTCAAAAGCTGTTTATTTAATCGAGATATGTTCCACTTACTTCAATGCATATCGTATTCGATAAATTCAATATTTAATTATTTTAATTATATCATTTGTTTAAAATTTAAATTTAATTTTCATACTGTTTAGCCCGTAAAAACTGTCATTTTTTTTTAATGAAAGGCGATAGACGAATAACGACGCGTTACTAGTTCGAAGCATTCGATCGAGACTCTATATTCCCACTGCGAGTTTCTCTTTTTTCTCCTCCACGATAAATTTGGCTTCGTTGAAGAAAAACAAAAAATTTGCTCGTGTTGCGAACGCGAAAGGTGGATAATTCGATCTGGAGTAGCGATGAGGAAGACGTGATCGTACGCGAGGAAGAGGACGAGGATGAGGATGAGGAGGCGGAGGAAGAGGAAGTGGTGAGTGTAATCGAGTCCAGCATCGCAGAGCCCATTATCGAAGAGCCAGAGTCAGAAATGAATTCACAGATCGAGGTACACGTACATTCATTAACGCATACATACGCACATACATTACATGTACACGAAATCGCATAACGAGATATTACAAATAACAAAAATCACATAAATAATCTGAGAGTAAATGGAGAAAGGCAAAACCGCTTGTTAATTTGTCGTTGATTTTTTCTGTATAAATCCTTCGATTATATTTTAATATTTAATTATGTTGCTCGTTTTGCTAATGTAACATATTTGAATTATCTCTCGAAATTCGCGTTTCGCGTAAATCTGTACGCGTAGCTTTCTTGTACGCCAGCTTATTCGCGCTCGTATTCACTTTTGGTAAGATAAGCTTTCGTTCCTCGTCGAATTTAATTCTGTATCCTTGCGAAAACGATCCTCGTATTCGTCGAGCACTCATCAAATACTTTTGCTTCTTACTTTTCAAGGAGATAGTGGGCTCGAAACCGAACGGTATCGACAGGCCAGGTTCAAAGAAGGTACGATGCAACTTTAATCTGTCGGTTTAATCAATAAAAATTATCGTACGCGCGATTAAAGCGTGATATAAAGCACGGACACATTTACATTTACAAGCCAACAGTCACAAAATCGCCTTTGCAAATCCCAAGTACACGCGTATAGAACAAAGTGTGTTTCTTGTTCTCCCTGGTATTTGTCTTACCTTTTTTCGTACGTGTATGTGCTGTTTTGTTGTTTAAATACCCCCATTTTTCGTATTTCTATATAATCAACAAAAATCGAAGGTACAGTAACAATCGAAGATACATAATTCTGATATTACGTAGTAACCGTTGATTGTACGTAGCGACTAAAAAGAAACTTTTACCACAGATTTTTGATTATTAAACTTTGATCAGTTCTTCAAACAATTTTGATCTATTTCTCTTTTTGTGAGAATTTTTATCGCGAACTTAGATATTTCTAAACAAATAAATCATCTATAGATGAAACGAAGCCTTGGCGTAATAATTTCAATTTGATATCGATACAAATTTTATTAACGTAATCGTTTACTTTCTGTTTTAGAAAATGGAGATCCTGCAGGTGAGTGAAAACTTCTCAACATGGATATTCAGTAATGTATTCGCTCAAATTAATTTCGAACGAAGCTATCGTTTCTCTCGACACAGCTTATAACACGCTACAATTTTTTTCTTTCAGCCATTCCGTACAAACAAACCTACCAAGATTAAAAATAATTTCTGTACTTGCGAGATAACGTGCTTTAATTTTATTTTTAATTTAGCCATTTTTCAGCTTCTTTCGCACCTTCTTTCAGTATATCTTTACCGCTATTTTTTCAGCGAAATGTTATATGGCAATTTTTCACTGAAGATTATTTGACTCGCTTAATAATTTTTGCTTTTTTCCCCTTTTTAGCGGTTAGCTGCACTAGGCGAATAATATTTGATCGCTACTTGTTCTGTCGAAGCAGGCGAGTTTTGACGAAAAGAGAGGGGTTGTGTGTGCGTCTAGAACCCAGTCTACCACAGATTGGGTCCTAGATACTGCGATTTACGTGTATATTAGTATCATGGGTGTGCTCCCACACACACGCTCGCAGTGCTCGCCCATGAGCCGGAGTGCTCGTTCCAACATATTCGATATTCTTTTTTATAGCTTAATAGGTGCGATGCAGCGGTGCGTCAAATTTAATTACGCTGCTTCTGTCCCGCACCTACTAAGGAAAAATGCGGGCTTTATATAACAATGCTGTGTGCGCTTTGGGTATTTTTATCTCAGAAGCTGGGTCGTAAGAACCTATTTCCCAAAATCCTACGCAAATGCAAAACTTCCCCTTGAAAATTCTTTATGCATGCATTGCTTGCCGCGTGTGATAATGCTCGTTACGTCCATTTTTGTCCTTCCGATTTTAATTATACGAAGATATGACGTGGAAACTCTTTTACTTCTTATTTGAAAAGTATTCACTCGAAACGAATAGAAAAACGTCATATTACGGTGTAATTTTAATCCAAGTTAATGTTCAGAAGTACGACGATGCATTTTGAAGAGATTGAACATCGTTTAAAGTTACGTCGATCGTTAAGACGCTGCTTAATAAATTTTAAAAATACAATCACCGTATACTTCTGCATATTATCGAACGTAGTATAGAAAAGAGACACAGTTTTAACGCTGACGTATATTTTACGAAACGCAGAAGGAAGAGGAGACGTTCAACAATGTCGAAAAGGTCGAAGAAAAGAGAAAATCGATAAAGGTAAATCATCCTCCATTTAAATCTATTTATAGAAGAAGTAACGCAATCGTTACGATATCGTACAAATTATTTTCGTTAAAACCTCGTGACTCGTTCAATTTATAGAAAAAACCCGACGAGAAGGTCGAGGACAAGAAAGAGGCAGAAAAGGTGCGTATAAAAATGCGTCTATCGTTAAGCATTCGTCTTTCGATTTCCTTCTCTCGATACATAATATAGTAATTGTCGTATTATGGCTGTTGCAGAAAAAAATCGTGAAAAAGGATAAACCGGAATCGAAGGAGGTACGTAAATCATTATCCGCCAATGTCCCGTTTTTGGGACACTTTTTTAAATTCCAAATTCAAAGTTGGTTAGCATAAATATTATTATTCGGTTAATTTAATTTCTTTGTATTTTTGGATTTATTAAAATTTGTACAATAAAAATTTATTCCAATTTTCAGGCGTCGCCAAAACCAGAGAAAATCGTTGCCACTCGCAAGCAGTCCGTTAGCAGAGTTCGTATTTTTCGAATAAAATGAAAAAGGGCAAACCGTCCGTACCCCACTTCGGGATATCTTCATTTTTCTTCGTTAATTTTGTCCTTTTCGTTTCAGGTGGAAGAACTGCGCACGGAAAGCCGACGTAGCTCTCTGGTTACGACCGAGGAAAAGGTAAGGAGCGATCTGAACTTATTTAACACATTGAGCGCCGGCCCCACGAGAACGCGAGATTCTGAATTCGTCGCTTGACCGTCGGCATTCTTTTCTATAATCATAAATTAAATATTTCGACGCTTCTATTTTTCGTTTCTGTCAAATTGGATGTGACGAATATTCAATCAAAATATTTTACAACACTCTATAAGTTTTAAATATTTTCTTTAGCTACTCATTGTTCGAAAACAAGCGAATGAGGGCGGCGTTGGGGCTTTAAATGTCTCATATGCCGCCGGCGCTCAATGTATTAAGTTTGCGAACATCGTGACGATCCCGCGCACATTTTACGTTCGTGCTTTCGTACACACAGATGACACACGATGGCACCGCATCACCACAACGACGCGTTTCCGTTCAGAAGGTACATTCGAGCTCACCCACACTCCCACTGAATTTTGCAATACACTCCGATGAAACACGTAACGCATTCTTACGTTAAAACTTTGAGAAAATCCGTATCGGTTTGCGCGTCAGTTACGTTCCGACATTTACACGACAGGAACGAGCAATTTTCTTGGACGACGAGCCAAGTAAAACAAAGTTATTATTACGATCTCGTACGAAAACGTTCTCCGATTGTAAAGCTTTAATTCTTTGCCAATGACGTTTTATCGAAGTCTCGCCATTCCAAGTAATCGAGTGCGACAAATCTCTCTGATCATCTTGCTTTATTTTGAAATCACGTAGACCGAAGAGGAGATCAAGGTCGAGAGCAGGCGATCTTCGATCATCGAGAAGAAGATGACGCTCGAAAAGGTAACGAAATACATCGTACAACCTTTCGTCTCTTTAACCTCCTCGTTTTAACCAAAACGTAGTTTAGTTTTTATTCGTAGAGCTTGTAAGCGTATTCTAGTGATCTAATCATACTCCAAAAAAGCAAATTCGACGTCGAATCTTGTAGTATCTCGTAACTTCGTAATTGTATATAGTTACGGTGTAATTCGAATGTCCAAAATTTGCATGTTAGTTTCTCATTGTTAATCGTTACTACTCGGGGGTAAGTACGTTTATTCGTGTTACCTTCTTATCGTAGACGCAAGAAGGACGTATCTAATTTGTGTAATTTATAACAATGTGTGCCTCATACATCGACTTAAACGTATCTCTTATCACATTTCTTATAAAATGTTTCTGAAACTGGTTGGGAGGGAATTGAAATCGTTCGAAAATAGGCGTTTCAACAAATTGATGGTATCATATATACTTATTTCAGATATTTTAGATGTATAAATATTTTATTAATATATCTGCTAGATGTTACACTATTATCGACGCACGCACACACACACACATACACGCACGCGCGCAAGAGGGAACGAAAATTAATTCTGAAATGAACAAAATAAGGAAAACACCGTCGTTTAGGAAAATTCATCGTATAACTATCGATTTTACATTATTTTTGTTTCTTTCTTTACAAGGACCCTACCACGAAATCCACACCCGCAGTGGCTCCCGATAACACGCAGGTACACTCGTTGAACTTTCCTTTCAGATATTTCGTAGTTATTACGTCATCTTTCGAAAAAATACATCGATATGTAACGCGAAAATTCGGGTACGGAATTTTAATCGTAAAATAGGAAAGTTGCTCTGAAAATACGCGGATCGTTGCTTTAATACTGCGAGTTCAAAACTGAAAATATGCTATTGATATTACAATGCATATTATATTAATATAAAAATATTATAATGCAATGAATAACACGATCGATACCTTTAAAAAACACTTTCTTACGTATCAACACGATGCGTATCTCGATCATCCAGTTTTATTCATGACGGAGTAACGAGAAGTCTATGCGTTCGCGTACTTTCAGAGCACGGAACCTCTGAACATTTTTGTTTGTTTGTTTGTAAAAAACGAATTAAATTTTTAGAACAAGAAAGAAACAACATGGGTAATGACAACGACGTACAAACCCGTCGAAGACACAAAGGTAGAGATTAGGGCACATTACGCTTACGTATCGTCGAATCCTATAGCGATAAATTAGCATGGTCGATTTATTACTCAAATCACACGCACATTTTTAGGACGCACCGATTCTAAAATACCGTCCCGATTCGCAAAACACTGCCGACGAACCGAAGGTAGATAAAGACAGAAGTTACAGCAGAAACTTCGTCGATCCAAACCGAAATTATCGAAAATAAAGAGAAAAGTTATCTAAAATCGAGTTTATATATTTTAACGGGGAAGCGACCGTGAACGATGAAAATTATATGGGAGTTAAAAAGAAACAAATAAATGATTGTAATAAATGCTTTTATTGTCACGATAGTCCGTACTGTTACACAAATCGATTTGCAAACATTACGAACGTGCCTATGGACGAATAACAATATATTTTATACGATCGTCATTCGAGCATTGTCTAATTCGCATCGGCGTTTATTTTAATTAATTTGGATTCGCTAAGCTTCCGCTGCTACTCTGTAAAGTAGTCACAACACGATACGATACCTGTCAAGATTATAACATAACGTCGACGTACTTTTCCGTTAGGATCTTCCGGAAGTCAAAGACAAAAATCCATCGAACGACGAATCCGACGATGAGATCGAGGTACGCGACGTAAAATTATTAATATCGATCCTTTCTTCATCTTTATTCTTTCCTTCGTAGTATTATCGTGCGTCGATAGTATTGCTTTTTTTTTTCTTTTTCTTTATTTTCATGACATCCATAATTTTAGGACATATGGAAATCGAGATCCGAGGATGACGTTGATAAGCGTTACAGAAACTACAAGGTACATTATCACACGCATCTACACTTACGCGTTCTTAATAAGTCTCGAAAATGGCATCCACTGAACAATACACGTTACGTTCTAGTTTCCGACAAAACCCATGTTCATGACAACGGTTACACCGCAACAGGATAAAGACGTCGAGGTACATTTAATAGATTTTTTTTACATTTTTCAATTAATTCGTGATTCGTTTCGAATAGTTTAGCGATGGCCAAGTAACTCTACGACGATACGATCGCGATCAATTAAGAATTTTAATTCGTTTAAATGAAGGAAATAAAGGAAAGGATCTTGAACTAATTCGCACGATTTTTCAGGACAAACCGCTAAAGTCTCGGGTTGTTGAACCTAACGTAAAAAAGTCCGAGGTATAGAACACATGTTTTTTTCTGCATATATATGTAAATCAATAATATAAAATCGCGACAAGTCGAATAGTTATCCTTGCGATTACAAATACGATACGAAATTATTTCAGAGCACGCAGCCCTTGAAACGTTACACTCACGAACCAACAACCGATAAGAACGACACAAAGGTACACGAACACGTTACACTTACACTTACGCGATACATTGACGCGATGCGATTTATTATTACGATAAGATTCGTAACTTCGTAATGGAATTTTTAACGATACCTTCATTCTTTTATAATCAACTAGAACTCTTCGAAATGATCCCTTAAGAAACAGACGTTGATTTTTAAAGAAAAAGAAATGTTAATTTAACGAAGGAAATTACGTATAACATATACTAATAAAACAGTCAAACATATTTTCATTTTTATAAGCAATATAAAGAATTAAAGTAAATGTGGAATCGGGTCATTTGACCCTGGTTGGTATGTTTAGTGCTAAAAAGTATCGATACGAGCATAAAATTAGTAGTTTTGTCGCAAGCAAGATATATTAAGTAAGCGCTATCCTCTTTCCGTCAAGAGACGCACTATTAATAGCAAAGTCGAGTCTAGGAATTAAGAGCGCGTGTCGGAATATGGCACGCTTATTTCACCTGTGCATTTATTATATAAAAGAAATTCATTCGTCTGGCTTCCATCTCCGATTATTTATATAACGATTACAGTTATATTTACTTTGCAAAAATGCGTCGAGTAATCGTTTTCTCTTACGCTTTAGGATACGTCGGTCCCTTCATTTAGATCGCGAACAAGTATACCGAATGAAACATCTAAGGTATAAAATAAATAACGTTCTTACTTCGATATACGCTATATTAGGGGGATCGAGAAATAAACCATTATTTGCTAATGTACCATTCAATTTTATTTAAAATAGAAACTACTACGTAGAATCGTGAAATGTAATTTCCGTCAATTTTGACAATAGACTTTTTTGAAATTATAACCGATCGACAACATCGATATGAATTATTTCCTTTGATTTTGATAAGTTTGAATTGCGTAACGTTAATCCTGGTTTCGGAGTCGAAATGGTTCTGGTCCCCCTAATGTATTAATGCCGTGAATAGAGAAATAGATCTTATCGTATTATCGAACGATTTTAGGACACTCAGAAACCAAACGGTCGCACTAATGACGGAGAAAAAATCCAAAAACACGAGGTATTAAAAATTCATTCGAAAGAATATAAAGGATTTCGTAATGACAGCACGTAACGTTTCAGGATACACCGAAGCACACAAATACATTGCGAACACCGACACAGAACGATGAAATCGAGGTACACGAACACGTCGTTTCTTTTAAAATTTTTTATTACACCATAATTTGTAATAAATGACATCTTTTCATACGAGTGTGATTTATAGGATGTATCGCCGAAATCTAAACCTCGTGAACCAAAGCCAAGTAAAAAATACGAGGTATAAAATATGTCATACTTCTACATTAAATTAGGCACGAAAGCCAAAAGTCAGAGAAATTTATATTTGGAGGAAAAATTAATTATTAATAACACGTAACGTTTCAGGATACACCGAAGTACACAACATTACATACACCGAC
>JAITYT010000247.1:199045-250567 GCA_025433975.1 Liostenogaster flavolineata | reverse complement strand
GTCTTCTCCACTTCTCTCTCTCTCTCTCTCTCTCTCTCTCTCTCTCTCTCTCTCTCTGTTCCTTCACTTCTCTGTTATCTGCCTCGCCAGAAACGTGGCGCCTGTTCGCTAGACTACATCGAATCACGTATCTCTCACTTCGTCGCTATCCATCATCGACGTTACGATCACGAATTACACGTCTATATAAATTTATATAATCCACTTACAAAATTCTGTCCTTTTTCTCTTTATCTTCCATTTCTTCTTCTTTCTCTTCTTCTGGTTCGTTTCCATTAATTCACTTGCATTTTGGTACATCGATTAAAATACTCATCTCCAAGCATCGTCGATTATTATTCTCTTTTCTCTTCTCTGTGCGTCTTTGCAGCTCTGAAAGAGCGAATCTCGCAGAAGTATAGGGATTCCAAAATTGTTCGATTTACAAGGTGTAACGCATGGACGAAAGTTAGCTCACGTCAATTTTCCTCGGACGCGTCCAACGTAAGTTCTAACGAAGTATTGGGTCTATAGGAAAGCTCCGTCGCATAATGTCGTCTCAAGTCGAACATCGACTTTTTCGAAGATTGCACTTCTACTTATGTGTTTGGTATATACACGAAGGGACGATTGATATCGATGAAAATTATAACGCCCGGTAAATATTAATTAATCTATCTAAAATGAATTAGTTTCTTTTAATTAAAAAACGACAGAACTTTCAGGTAGACCCGATACATTGGAATCTCTATACCATACGACTTTTCTAGATGTTGTACGCATTTTAAACGACAGCTTCCTCGGCATTACTTCGCACAATAAGACGTTTCTCGTCGATACGAGTCACTCGGAGTATTCTAACTTTATTCTTCCTCGCTAGTTTCTCGCATTCCTATCGTCGCTGTCTCTACTTCTGCCATTCTTAATTACGACGTGATTCGTCCTTTGACGCGAATCTCTAACAACGGTCTTAACATCGTCTTTCAACGATAATCCACCTCGTTCGTTGTGCCATGCCTTTACAAACTTTATCTCGACGTTCATATTTCTCTTATTATTTGTATGTTCTTCTCGCTAACTTTCTCAACGTCAATTCGATCCTTCGAATGCGTCGCCATTGTCTTTCTCGCACGAAGATGGACACGTGGTCTTCGTGTCTCGCTCTTTCGCTGTCGCTGTCTTTTTCTTTGTGAATCCTACCTCTCGAGCGCCTGCGGAGCCGATGCTTCGTTGACAGTGTCGACGATAAAAATACGACATCGGTACGAAGGAAATCGTCGAGCACGATCGTCGAATGATATTACGTTCTGTCTTCTATTCCGCAGAAACCGGAGAGCTTCCTGAGGCCGTTGGTCGATCAATACGCCAAGGAAGGAAAGGACAAGAAAGTCACTTTCGAAGGAAACTTCTCGAAACCGAACTGCAAGCCAAAATGGTTCTTCCGCAAGGACGTAAGTAGAATGAAGTTATTTTTCTACGAATTTCCGTTATAATTTCCTGCCTAATTTATGATTAGTGGTTTTTTTTTTAGTATATTTGCATATTATAAATATCTATTGAACGAGGAGTTTCGAAGCGATACGAGCCATTAATAATCCAAGACGAATTTTTTCTTTAGGAACTGTTTCCCTCGGCAAAGTATAAATTTAAGAACGAAGAAGATTCTTATCAACTCGTCATCGTGGGACCAAAGGTCGAAGATAGCGGAAAATATACCATCGAGATCAGCGGCGTAACGAGCACAGCTATTCTCACTGTCGACGGTACGTTTCATTTTTTAATTTTCCATTCTATTCGATATTGCGATCGTCTTCGTTGAAGAGAAGAAAACAGTCACTCGTCTTCGATTTTCCACGTTAGATATTTTTTTCTTACCCCTTTTTCAATATCGACTGAGAAGTTATTCTATACGTGACTGGCTAAAATAACAAAATACTTTTCACGCCTTGTTACTTAGAACCCGATCCTTCGTACACATTCACGAAACCACTGAGTAAGAAGACCAGTGGATTCACGAAACACGAGGTTTACATGGAATGTACGGTCAGTTCCAATCTCGCGCAAGTTTCGTGGTACAAAGGGAAGACGAAACTCGAGGTAAATCGATGAATTAAATTATCTATCATCGAAAGTATCGCACTTTCTTCTATCTGCTCTGACCAATTGGAAATATTGTTCCTTTCTCAGGATGGCGATCTGTACAGTGTTTCAAAAGACATGGCAGGCGTATGCCGCCTAACGATTAAAAGCGCCACGTTGGAAGACAGTGGCGAGTATATTTGCAAGATCAGCAAACAACCGGACAAAACGGAAACGACCCTTACCGTAGTCGGTACGTCGCGTCTTGCCTCTTTCGTCGTACTTCGATTAAATTACATTTACGAACGAAATATTATAATTCCTTTCAGAATATCCTTACAAATTCGTTAAAGTGCTGAAGAGTCAGCAGTTGGTAGAGAAAGAAACGTTGACTTTGCTCTGCGAGCTCGACGACGAGGGTGGAGACGTTAAATGGTTTAAAGGCGATCAGGAGGTGCTGGCTGAAAAGAGGTACGTCAAAAAAAAAAAATCTTCGTCGCGATGAGATCGTTCTCACCTAGGAAAGGACTTACGGATGATTCTTCCTTAACAGGATACAGATCAAGGTGGAAGGCAGAAAGAGAAAACTTATTATCAAGGACTGTAAAGTAACGGATGCTGGCAATTACTCTTGCATAAGTAACGCGGACAAGACGGAAGCAGAGATAGTTATAAACTGTAGGTTGATTTTGAAATCACGGTTGGCGCGCAACTAGATAAATAAGTTTCTAACTAGATTAGTAAGGTTAAATAAGATTTCCTATCGATCCGGTAATTCGTGAGAAATGAATTTTCAGATGCCAATCGTTTCAACAAGAAATTGAAAGACACGGTGGCGATAGAACGCGAGAAATTGGTTCTCGACGTCGAATTACAAGACCAAACGGCGCCGGCGGTGTTCCTCTTCAATGGCAAACCCATCGAGACGAACGACAGGGTCGAGGTCAAAAACCTGGGCGGTGGCAAACATCAGCTTGTATTCAACAAAGTGGAGATGACCGACGACGGTGAGGTTACCTGCGAGAGTGGACAGCTTACGAGCAGTTGCAAGCTCACCGTTAAAAAGGGCGAAAGCAAACCCATCGTCGACATTCCGGATAAGGTCGAAGGACCATGCAGCGCCCCCATCACCTTCGTCGTACCCTTCAAAGGTACTTAATTTCATCAGAAATTTTTCAAAGAGTTTTACTCGATCAGGATAGGTAAAATCATCTTTCTGATTATCAATCGTTATCTCGTAACTTATTCGAATGTTTCTGTCGTACTTGTTCAGTCGAAGGCACGAAACAGAGTCAGATAGAAGCTAAACTGATGAAGGATGGCAAACCGTTGCCACTGAAGGAGGTGGAAGTTGTCGTAGGAGAGGACAAGGTGACTTACAAGATCAAGAAGCCTCAACGCGACTTGTCTGGCATATACCAAGTGAAGATCGGCAATAGCCAGGGTGAAGAGATCAAAGACGTCAACGTCGTCATGCAAGGTACGAGAGTTGCCGTTCTTCCTCGAACGAAATTATTCTTTTTCTTTCTTTTTTAACATCGAAAGATAAATCCAATCGTTAGAATTAGAGATCACGGAAGAACGATATCTTCTCTTTGTCTTCCAGACGTGCCATCGCCACCTTTGGACGTCGATGTCACCGACGTCTATCAGAACTCGTGCGTCGTTGCTTTCAAACCATCCAAAGACGACGGCGGCTCTCCCATTGCGAAATACGTCATAGAGCGTCTCGATCTCAGCCTCAAGGCCCAATGGGACAGCGTTGGCGAAGTCATGCCAGGCGAAAAATGCGTCTACAAAGTGGAAGACCTGATAGCGAAGAAAGAATACAAATTCCGTATACGGGCGGTCAACAAGCTTGGCTCGAGCGAGCCCGCGATGTTTGCCAAGCCTATTTTGGCAAAGGATCCATGGGGTATGCCATTTTTGACATTACTTCGTAATCATCGGTATTTAATTCGGAGTTTAAATAAAAAAATGCTGAAATGCGCTGCATCCCTGTCGTGTTCACGCCACGTACGGATAATGAAGGGAAAAGGCACCTTGAACTTCAATAATAAGAAACTTGTTCGATTGATTATTCATTTTTATTAAAACATGATTTATAGTATAACGGTAATTCGTAGATGTTGGAATATCTGTTGTGTGACGGAACTATCACACGAGCTTTCATGTTGACAACCTTTTCAGACGAACCCGGCAAACCCACCAACGTCGACGTGACGGACTGGGACAAAGACCACGCGGACCTGAAGTGGACGAAACCCGAGAACGACGGAGGCGCGCCCATCACTGGCTACATAATCGAATACAAAGAGAAATTCGGCAAGGAATGGGTGAAGGGTAAAGAGATCGAGGGAGACGTCAGCGAAGCGACCATCGATGGTCTCAAGGAAGGCACCCAGTACGAATTCCGCATACGCGCTGTTAACAAAGCAGGTCCCGGTGAGCCGTCGGACGCGACGAAACCCATAATAGCAAAATGCCGATTCGTGAAGCCCTACATCGTTGGCGACGGACTGACCAATCTGATCGTTAAGAAGGGTCAGGTGATCAAGTACGACATTAAGTACGCCGGCGAACCAGAACCGGAAGTTCACTGGTATCTTGGCGAGAAAGAGCTAGTCCAAGATGCAGCCGAGAGAATCACCATCGACAAGTACGAAAGAAACACGGTGCTCACCGTGAGAAAGACCACGAGGCCAGATTCCGGAAAGTACAAGTTGGCTCTCACCAACAGCTCCGGAACCTGCGAGAGCGTCGCTGACGTCGTTGTACTCGGTGAGTCCAATGGATCTGTCGCAAAACAATAAGATCGTTCTCTGCTTTGCGCCAACTTGACGTCACGAACAAAGATTAAGGCTTGCTGAACGAAAAACTTTTATCTTTTTTCAGACAAACCATCCAGACCAACTGGGCCGCTCAAGGTCGAGGAGGTGCGTGCCAATCACGTGAAAGTGAAGTGGCAGAAACCGGACGACGACGGTGGAACCGACATTACCGGATACGTTTTGGAGAAGATGGACATGGATACTGGACGTTGGGTTCCAGCCGGCGAGGTCGGGCCAAACGAGGACACCTTCACATTTTCTGGGTTGACGCCCAAGAAGAAATACAAGTTCAGGGTGAAGGCTGTCAACAAGGAAGGCGAATCCGAGCCCTTGGAAGTCGAGGAAGCCATCGTTGCTAGGAATCCCTACGGTGAGAAGAACCGATACAACTTTAGCGCTGATGAAGTTCGATTTTTAAAACGAAATCCTTTCTCTTGCCATCCGTTTCTTTTTTTTATTGGTGGCTGAACGTTCGTCACGCGATGTTGATCGTCTCTTCTCTTTGATAGACGAACCTTCCAAGCCTGGAAAACCGGACATATTCGATTATGACAACGTCAGTGTGTCGCTGAAGTGGGAGAAACCAGCGAGTGACGGGGGTCGTACGATCACGCACTACACGGTCAAAATGAAGGACAAGTTCTCCGTCGAATGGGTGGAGGTAACGAAGACCACCGATGCCACGCCAGAAGCTAAAGTCGAGGGGCTGAAAGAGAAGATGGTTTATCAATTTCGCGTACGAGCGCACAACAAGGCTGGCCCGTCGGAACCGAGCGATCCTACCGACAACCATCTCTGCAAACATAGGAATCGTAAGAATATTTGATAGTTTCCATCTTGGAGTTATCCGACGATTTTAAAGTTAACTCGAAGATCGAAAGATTTCCAAGCGATGTTAACTCACTGCTCTACGTAACTTGGCTAATAAATATATTAGGCTGTCACGAATGAAATCTGTAGTTACTAATAATTTTTCTACAAATTTCATCCTTGACGACCTCATACATGACAATATTCGATATCCATTGTGAACTAATCAGAACTAATGGAAGTTATCGTTTCGATGAAATACAGTGAAGCCAAGAATCGATCGCACCAACTTCAAATCCATCATCATAAAAGCTGGTCGCACCCATAAATGGTCGGTCGATGTGAGCGGCGAACCACCTCCAGAAACCAAATGGATATGGAGAGACAACATACCCTTAACGAACACTGAGCGTATTAAGATCGACAATGTGGATTATCATACCGATTTTACGATCGTCAATGCGATGCGCAAGGATACTGGGAGGTACACGTTGATCGCTGAAAATGCTAATGGCAAAGACGAGGAAACGGTGGAGCTCACCGTTCTTGGTAAGTCGGTGATTTAATTTTACGCACGCGTGTGACTATGATTTACAATTCCGATATAAAAGCAATTTTAACCCTTTGCACTCCGAACCATTCTGGGCGTTAGATACCAGCTACTCAGTGCCACTTTCAGGCAGAAACGTGCACTTACAAATCCTCGTATTATTTAGTATAGTTTTGGAACCAAGCAACGTATTATAACGATATTGGACTTATATGAATTAGTTGATATCGAGAAATGTATATGTGCAAAAAAAAATCAATATTTCATTTTTTATAATTTTGTACAGTATGTTAAACTTTGAAACATTCCACAATATGCATCGCAGGCTGATTTGTGCACGTTTGACAATAATAAGCAGAACAAACAATACAATCCCGTTTTCTTTCTCCCACATCGGAAATATGTAGCTTGTTAATTAATCTATTCTCGTGCCATTTGAAGAGAAAACTTCAGGGAAACATGGATTTTTCAAAAAGTTGTGCTGGAATAAGTTAATTCTCCGTAATCACTGATAAACTGTAATGTCTCCTGAAAGGAGACATCCGAGTGATATACTAGATTTACGATGTCCCCTGAGAGGGGTCAGCGGAGTGCAAAGCGTTAACTGTCAGCTGGACCAAGCGCAAGTCGGAGATCTTAGCGAGAATGTATTAAATTTTCCTTGTATTTCCCCTCGCTAACGAGTCTTATTGTGTGACGCGTGTAACAATAGATTTACGAGTTCAATACAAAAACAATTTCAACTATCAGGCAAACCAAGCGCACCAAAGGGCCCGCTGGAGGTGACGGATGTAACGAACACGACTGCCAAAGTGAAATGGGAGAAGCCGGAAGACGATGGCGGTGTACCGATCAAGGAATACGAGATCGAGAAGATGGACACGAAGACCGGAAAATGGGTCAGAGTCGGCAAGGTACCTGGAAACGCACCTTTCACGGAACTGGAAGTAACCGGTTTGAACCCCGGCAGCGAGTACAAATTTCGCGTAACTGCTGTCAACGATGAGGGTGATTCCGAGCCACTCGAAAGCGAGCGTGGTATCATCGCAAAGAATCCTTACGGTATGTATTTCTATCTTCCATTCGACAAAGATGAAGTTAAGTTTATTCTTGAGGATATTCTACTATTTTCGAACGATATCCGAATATCTCTCGTTAAATAGCCGATTATTTCTATATCATTATCCACAATATTATAACAGGTTTTGAAACGAATCGTACGATCTGTTACGAGTTAATACGCGCCAGCATGTGGAAGAAGCAATTACGCAAAGAAACGTCTAGATTTACTCGAAAGCAAACAGCATCCTGCTGAATGATACTATAGTGTAATAATTCTTTTTCGTGCGTTATTTATCGCAGACGAGCCTCACAAGCCAGGAACACCGGAAATCACGGACTACGACAACGAATCGATAAGTTTGAAATGGACACCGCCGGATTTCGATGGTGGTGCACCGATCGAGAAGTACATAATCGAGAAGAAGGATCGTTACAAACCAGATTGGGAAAAGGCGTTGGAAGTGCCTGGGAATCAACTCGAAGCCAAGGTAGCTGATCTTAAAGAACGCGGAGAGTATCAATTCCGAATCATCGCCGTGAACAAAGCGGGACCATCCCCACCATCGGATGCCTCCAAGATGCAGATATGCAAGCACCAAGCACGTACGTATCGATCCTTTCGTGTTATTCGTTCGGGTTTTGCGTCTATACGATGTAGAAATAATCCGAAGTCTAAGAGGATGACGATTAAATTTTTAGTGAAACCAAGAATCGACCGAACGAACTTGAAACCGATTACCGTAAGAGCCGGCAAGCCCATCAAGTACGACGTCGATGTACGTGGTGAACCACCACCAGAGTTAACGTGGCATCATGCAGGCGTGGAAGTCAAGTCTGGTGGAAATATCGAGATAGTCAATGTCGATTACAATACGAAACTGAGCATTACCGATAGCGTTAGAAAGAATACCGGTGTATGGAAGATACGTGCTGTCAATTCTCATGGCGAAGACGAGGCCGAAGTCGAGGTCACGATTCTCTGTAAGTTTGTCAAACCTTCGTTCATATTTTATCAAAAACGTTGAGCGTGAGTTAGGTAATCTATCGAAGTGTTTACAGCGAACGATGATTCGTTTCGTATCTATTTACAACTGACCGCGATTGCCAAAAACGTATCACTGACTTTGAATTAAAGCGGCCTATTTTACGGACGTTTAAATACACTGGTGGGTGGGTGGGTGTGTGTGTCACCAATGCTCTCATTTGTTTCCATATGCCTAATTTGTATTTCCTATTCTTCTCGTTCCCATTTAGCTGCTCCTGGCAAACCGAAAGGTCCTCTCAAAGTATCGGATGTAACGAAGAGCGGTTGCAAACTGAAATGGGACAAACCGGAAGACGACGGTGGTGTGCCGATTTCTGGCTATCAAGTCGAGAAGTTGGATAAATCGACGGGTAGATGGGTACCTGTTGGTCGTACCAATGACACCGAGATAGACATCAAGGGTCTCCAAGAAGGTCACGAATACGAGTTCCGAGTGAAGGCATTGAACGAGGAGGGTGAATCGGAGCCACTTGTGACGGATAGCTCAACTCTTGCCAAAAATCCATACGGTAATGCATTGAGTGTGCATGGCACAACTGACTTTAAACGTTGTTCTTCTACCGCGTAATACGTAACGGTTCATACAAACGAATAACGTATCATTCGCGATTATGTAGACGTGAGTGGCAAACCTGGAACGCCAGAATTTGAAGATTGGGATGTGGATCGCGTGGATTTGAAATGGGAACCTCCTAAGAACACTGGAGGTGCAGCCATCACGGGATACATCATTGAAAAGAAAGAGAAACCTTCGACTCACTGGGAAGAATGCCTAACCACGGACTCACCGCAACCGAAGGGTCGTGTTACCGGCTTGAAGAAAGGTTCCACCTATCAATTCCGAGTTCGTGCTGTCAACAAAGCTGGACCTTCGGAGCCAAGCGACCCAACGAAACCGCATATAGCTAAAGCGAGATTCCGTAAGTAGTATAACAATATCCTTGACTGACAATCACTTATACTTCGTTTCATCAAAGTTTAAATCACTTACGAATATTTGATATTTCGTGAATTCAATGTCGAAGAGTTCGGTGTATTCATAGAATCGAATTAAAAATCATTTAATAACGATCCTCTTTCAGTGAAACCACGCATCAATCGAGACAAGCTGCAGACCATAAAGGTAAGAGCTGGGCAACTGGTGAAGTTGGAAGTCGACATAGAAGGTGAGCCACCACCAACCGTTACCTGGATCTTCGCTGGTAAAACTCTCGAGACTGGTGCAAACGTGAAGATCGACAATGAGGATTATCTTACGAAAATTCAGTTGATCAATACCAGTCGGGTACTTACCGGTAAATACACCATTAAAGCGGTGAACGACTCAGGACAGGATGAAGCTGATGTCGAAATAAATATATTGGGTGAGCAAACATACCTTCGTTGGAACATTTATTATACAATATAATAAATTATATTATATTCTAAATTATAAATTATAATATATTTTATTATAATAATATGATAATATTATAATATTATCATATTATAATCGTTACTCCTCGCTACAGATAAGCCTGGCAAGCCTGAGGGACCACTCGAAGTGACGGACGTACATAAAGAGGGTTGCAAACTGAAATGGAACAAGCCGAAAGACGATGGTGGATTACCGCTTTCCAGTTATGTAATTGAGAAAATGGATGTAACCACTGGTCGTTGGGTGCCAGCTGGTGCTGTAGATCCGGACAAGACGGAACAGACTATTACCGGATTGGAACCGGGCAAGAAATATGAATTTCGTGTGAAAGCCGTCAACGAAGAGGGCGAATCCGAACCTTTGCAAACTGACACCGCTATCGTGGCGAAGAATCCATACGGTAAGAATACTTCCTCGTATACATCCATTGTTTTCTATATAACGCTTTAATTTAAAAATGTTTCCGAACGTATCACAAAAGATAATGTAAAATGTATCAAATCGTTCGTTTACACTAGCGATAGAAACTATCGTTTTATTTATTAAAAGAATGATATTTTATTTACTTATCATCTAGCTACAATTTCATTTACCTTCTTTTCTTCCTTTAGATGCTCCGGCAGCTCCTGGCTTACCAGAAATCATCGATTGGTCAGAAAACATGGTCAAACTCAAATGGGAACCCCCGATAAGAGACGGTGGAGCGCCTATCACAGGTTACATCATTGAAATGAAGGACAAATTTGGCACGACCTTCGTCAAAGCTGCCGAAACGGAAGGACCGAAATGCATAGGCACGGTAACGAGATTAGAAGAAGGAAATCAATATCAATTCCGTGTACGTGCGGTTAACAAAGCGGGTCCTGGAGAACCTAGCGAAGCCACTAATCCCCACACGGCAAAAGCTCGTTGGTGTAAGTAATTTTACCAAGTACTGTCGGTAGATTTAAAATTATCTCGTAAGTGTTCGGAATATTGTGCTATCAATTACGCATACGTACGTGAGTATAGCAATGACCACGATACGTAGCAAAGACGTAAAGAAAATTCTAAAGAATCGATCAAGAGTTCATATTTAGTTGGTACGAAGTTAAGACATTTCTTCCCTTCTTCTTACAGTGAAACCTTACATTGATCGTACAAATTTGCAACCAATAACCGTGAAGGTTGGTCTTACCGTCACTTTGGACGTGAACATAATTGGAGAGCCACCGCCAAACGTAACTTGGACTTTCCAAGGGAAAGAACTTAAGTCGGATGATTTGATACGCATCGACAATATCGATTATAATACGAAGTTTTTCATTTTGAAAGCCAAGCGCCTACATACGGGAAAATATATAATTAACGCCAAGAACGAAGTCGGCGAAGATACCGCCGAAGTCGAGATAACTATTCTTGGCAAACCTACCAAACCCAAGGTAAGCATTTCACTGCGCATATTGACTACTGTTTTATCTAAGTGATTTAGACAAACAAAGAAATGTCTTTTTTGTCTTTGCTTTTGCCAATGATGTACTTCGTTATTGCGTGATTGTATTGTGGATACAAAATTGTTCACGGTTTTATTCATCAGGGTCCGTTGGAGGTATTTGACGTCAATAAACATGGTTGCAAGCTTAAGTGGGACAAACCCGAAGACGACGGTGGTGCACCAGTGGAGTACTATGAGATCGAGAAATTAGATCCACTGACGGGGCAATGGATACCTTGTGGAAGAGCCACAGAACCAGAAGCCACGATTACAGGACTACAAGAGGGCAAACCTTACAAATTCCGTGTAAAAGCTGTAAACAGGGAGGGTGAATCCGACGATTTAGAAGCTGACAAGTCCATCATTGCCAAAAATCCATTCGGTAATACATTCGTGATATTATATAAATGTCATTTGTGTATCTGTATTAAAAATTCTTGCTTCGTCGTTTCCAAATTCCTTTAAATTTCAACCTTAAGGTTATACCAACCTTACACTTAGGTATAAAGACATCGTAATTTGATAGTACGATATCTCTGTGCATGGTGATATTGCAGATGAGCCTGGTAAACCTGGACGTCCAGAACTAAAGAATTGGGACAAAGATTTCGTCGATCTGGAATGGACACCGCCGAAAGACGATGGTGGTGCACCAATCGAAAAATACATCGTTCAGATGCGCGACAAGGAAGGCAGACAGTGGGTAGACGCTGCCAAAGTGGTGGGTGATCGTACTGCAGCCAAGGTCACGGACGGTATCCAGGAAGGTCATGAATATGAGTTCAGAATAGTCGCCGTGAACAGAGCTGGACCTGGCGAGCCCAGTGACACGTCCAAGAGCGTCGTAGCGAAACCACGTTTCTGTAAGTATCCCAAATTTATTTCAAAGTACCCAAATTTTTCTATTGTACATATATAATAATTATACACGGATGTTATTAGATAATTATTTATAAATAAGTAACATAATATATAAGAATAATTTCGTGATAACCCAAAATCGAATATAGTCTGTTAATTTATTATCAATACTTTGAACGTTGTTCTTCGAACAGTGGCACCGCACATCGATCGTAAGAATCTAAATAAGAAGGTCATGCGAGTGGGACAAATGCTACGTATGGAAGCGGATATCAAGGGTGAACCGCCTCCAATCGTTACCTGGCAATTGAAAGACACGGTCCTTAAGAGCATGGACCGTCTTAAGATAGAGAACGAAGACTATCACACGACGTTCATTTACAGTAAATTGCAGCGTTCCGATGCCGGAACGTATACCGTTATCGCCAAGAACGACAGTGGCACCGATCAAGTCGACGTCGAGATTCAGGTTGATAAGACACGACATTTTTAAACCCATGTTGTCCCATCAAATTCTTCCGCGTATCGAGTATTAAAATGTTCAACTTTATTCTTGTTTTTAGGTATTAAGTAAACCGAGTAAACCAAAAGGACCTCTCGATGTATCCAACGTAACAGCAGAAGGCTGCAAACTCAAATGGAATAAACCGGACGACGACGGTGGCGAACCTGTCGACCATTACGTAATTGAAAGAATGGACGTAGATAGCGGTAGATGGGTACCATGCGGCACTAGCAAAACACCCGAAGCCGACGTCACTGGACTCAACGAAGGCAAAGATTATTTGTTCCGCGTTAAGGCTGTTAACTCCGAAGGTGAATCCGAACCATTGGAAACTTCGATACCCACGACAGCGAAGAATCCTTATTGTGAGTATTTCGTTGGATCATTGTTCATCATTCCAATATCGTAGAGAAGTATTCGTTTAAGTTTAGATAAGATAGAAGCACAAATCAAGGTAAGAACGCTACTTGTACGATTACAGCCGAGCCGGACGCACCTGGAAAACCGGACTTGAAAGACTGGAGCAAGAGCCACGTGGATTTGAAATGGAAAGCTCCGAAGAACGACGGTGGTGCCCCCATAGAGAAATATATAATCGAAAAGAAAGATCAGTACGGCAAGTGGCAGAAGGCCGTCGAAGTGCCTGGCAATAAGACAGACGCTAGAGTTCCTGATCTCGTGGAAGGTCAAAAGTATCAATTTCGAGTAAAGGCAATTAATAAAGGCGGACAGAGCAAGCCAAGCGAACCTAGCGACACGTTGATAGCTAAAGATCGTTACGCGGTACCAAGAATCGATCGTACCAATCTGAAAGACATAACGATCAAGGCTGGTAATCACATACGCCTGGACGTTAAGGTAACCGGTGAACCACCGCCAACGAAGACGTGGTTCTTGAACAAGGCCAAGCAAGAGTCGCAAAACGTAATCACCATCGAGGTTGAGGATTACAAGACCAAGTTCGTCATCTCGTCGGTTTCTAGAGCGCACTGCGGCACGTTGACGTTAAAAGCAGAGAACAGCTCGGGCAAGGACGAAGCTTCCATCGAGATCCTAGTCCTGGATAAGCCTAGCAAACCCGAAGGACCTCTCAAAGTCTCCGACGTCCACAAGGAGGGATGTACGCTGAAATGGAATCCACCGTTGGACGATGGCGGTGCACCACTGGATCATTACGTCGTCGAGAAAATGGATACCGAATCGGGAAGATGGATTCCTGTTGGGCGTACGAAAGAACCCAACATGGTGGTTGAAAATTTAGTACCGGGACAGGAGTATAAGTTCCGTGTTGCCGCTGTAAATGCAGAAGGCGAGTCGGAACCATTGGAGACGGACCATGGCATCGTGGCGAAGAATCCGTTCGGTTTGTACACATTCGCAAATTTGCAAGAATCGATCGAATGCCGATCGGTAATAATTTTTTTTTCTTATTGAAAAATATCGAATGTCCGTTGCACAATTTTTACCTGATTCATCCGAGTTACAAAGGCTAAGTCATTTCTTTAACACGACTTGTTACTCTTTAGACGAACCAGGACCACCTGGCAGACCAGAGGCCGCTGATTGGGACAAGGACCACATAGACTTAAGATGGACTCCGCCGTTGAACGATGGCGGATCTCCGATTACCGGTTATATCATAGAGAAACGCGAGAAAGGCGGCCCAAGATGGATCAAAGCCTGCGAGACCAGCGGGCCGGAGTGCAAAGGTCGTGCAGACAACTTAGACGAGGGCGTGGAGTACGAATTCCGCGTAAAAGCGATAAACGCGGCTGGTCCTGGCGAGCCGTCGGACGTCAGCAAGCCAATCACCGCCAAGAGTAGAAGATGTAAGTCGGCGTGATTACAAATTTTATCCAAAGTATCTTTATCTCTATATTACGCGTACCTCTCGTAACGAGGATCCAAACTTGAACGATTCTTTGTAACACGACAGTGGCGCCAAAGATCGATAGAAGAAACCTACGCAATGTAACCGTTCGTGAAAACGAAGGATTCCACTTTGACGTTAAAATTATCGGTGAGCCACCTCCGGACGTCACTTGGGTCATCAATAACAAGAGTATTCAGCAAACGACGTATCGCAGAATACAAAATGTTCCGTACAATTCCAAGTTCTTCAACGACAAGCCCGAACGCAAGGATAGCGGAACGTACAAAATTACGGCTATCAATCAACATGGATCCGACACGGCAGAAGTCGAGGTCACCGTAGTTTGTAAGCGTTCATTAGTACAAGTTTTTAACCTTGTCTATTTTAACGGAAGTAGAGTCCCTACATTTCTGTTCTACTTTATCGATCCATAGCCAAACCTGGAAAACCGGAAGGACCGTTGGAAGTATCCGATATACATAAAGAAGGATGCACCCTCAAATGGAAGAAGCCAAAGGATGACGGTGGAGAACCGATCGACGGTTATCTCGTGGAGAAATTCGATCCGGACACGGGTGTATGGTTGCCGGTTGGCAAGACAACCGGTCCCGAGATGAAAGTCGAAGGATTGACGCCTGGCCACGAATACAAATTCAGAGTAAAGGCACTTAACAAAGAGGGCGAGTCCGAGCCACTGGAAACCTACAGTTCCATCATTGCGAAAGATCCATTCAGTAAGTTGCTTTTCGTGCCATTGATTATCCTCGTTGACAGTAGCCTAGTGTCGACTTCAGATAAATCGCTGTTCTAAGCGCGAACTTTAATGGCGATATTCGTTCTGGAAAGTTTTAAACGATCAACCCCTAAACTCGGGCTTGAGGTTAATTATGCGCGCAAAATTACAGCCGTGCCTAGTCCACCTGGAGCGCCGGAACCGGTCGATTGGACCGCCAATCAAGTGGAGCTTACATGGAAGGAACCCGTCAGCGACGGGGGTTCACCGATCACCGGTTACATCGTGGAAAAGAAAGATAAATACAGCACAATGTGGGAGAAAGCTCTGGAAACAGACGTACCGAACACGCACGCGATCGTTCACGGTCTGATCGAAGGTAACGACTATCTGTTCCGAGTGATAGCCGTCAACAAGGCTGGACAGTCGGAACCGGGTGACACGAGCAAAACGTTCACGGCGAAACCTCGCTTTTGTAAGTATCAAGACGAACTATATTCCTTAAAAACGATTCTACCTACCTCAACCATACTTAATTTTTCATGAGTACAATAATTGTACGATAGAATGCCTTCGTTTAACTTGGTTATACCTGCGAATCATCTTAGCATAACATAAATAAAACTTGATCCATAACATGATAAGCATAACAAACTAGATCGATTTATACTCGTATGTCAATATCAGGGACGCGTCAAATTGCACGTTAAATCTAATTTAGCCACATCGAGGTGCAGAAAAGACGTTGAAAGACTCGACGTCTATCTCTGTCCATCTTGACACGCGCGATTCTTTTTATAAACGCAATTGCGTAAAAATACGCGCGGAGATGGGTACCATCGTCCCGTGCCCCAGCCCGATCCCACGCAACGCCACACCGCTTTACTACTGGTTCGCTATCACGAAAGCTCTCCAACAACGATGGTATGCCATTCGAAGGATCCGCGTGCCGCGCAAAATCGTCTAAGAATAGAGAGCGCGGAGCGAAGCTCGTTGGCAATGATCGCGACGAAGGTTGATTCGATGTTCGCTTCTCGCTTCAGTGGCACCGAAGATCGATCGGCGCAATCTGCGGGACGTCACGCTGTCCGCTGGTTCCCTATTGAGGTTCGACGCTAACGTGATCGGTGAGCCGCCGCCGCACATCGACTGGCGATACGGTGCCATACCGCTTCACTCCGACAAGAAGGTGCAGATCGACAACTCGGACTACAGCACCAAGTTCAGCATACGGCCGGTATCGCGGGACGACAGCGGCGATTACACCGTAACAGCCAGCAACTCGTCCGGCAAGGACTCGGTCACTGTACAGGTTACGGTGACAGACAAACCAACACCTCCGGAAGGACCGCTTCAAATTACGGACGTCCACAAGGAAGGATGCAAGCTGAAGTGGAAGAGGCCGAAGGACGATGGCGGTACGCCGATCGAATACTATCAGGTGGATAAGATGGACCCGGAGACCGGCTGCTGGGTACCGTGCGGCCGGTCTACCGAACCTGGTGAGCAAGCTTTCTTATTGTCCGCGAAGGAACGTCGATGCCAAGTTCTTCTCTGTCCGCACTTTCGATGTGCAATTGTTTTCGTTGTTTGTTAAATCTCGTTCGAGATTTTGAGGTATTCTAAATTCTCAAAGTCGGAGGGATAATTCCGAGTCTTCGGAAATAATGGTAATTATAACGATGACAATGAAAAACAATACGCGTCTTTTTCAGCTTTGGAAGTGAGTGGTCTAACACCAGGGAAGGAATATCTGTTCCGCGTATCCGCAGTTAACGCCGAGGGTGAATCCAAACCTTTGGAAGCGGATCAAGCGATACTCGCCAAAAATCCATTCGGTACGTAAAGTTTCAGGGATAAATATTCGACCGCAACTAGAGAAATAACTGAAATTAGCTCGTTAGCAAACGATCGTTACGATAATCGACGTATCGGAAAGATCGGTCACTCCAACCAAAGAATTAAATCCCAATTTAATCGAAAGCTATCGTTGACTCGATGATCGTTTGTAATCGGTAATCCAACGAATCTGCAGACGAACCAGGCAAACCCGGCGACCTTAAGGCGACCGATTGGGACAAGGACCACGTGGATCTGCAATGGACTCCACCGGCGAACGACGGCGGTTCTCCCGTGACTGGCTACATAATCGAGAAGAAGGACAAGTACGGAGAGTGGGAGAAGGCGGTGGAGGTTCCAGCCGACTTGACGTTCGCCACCGTGCCGGACCTGATCGAGGGACAGCCGTACGAATTCCGCGTGCGCGCGGTTAACAAAGCGGGTCCGGGTGAGCCGTCCGATCCCACACCGACGATAATCGCGAAACCTCGCAACCAGGCGCCGAAGATCGACCGTACGAACTTGATCGAGGTCAGGATCAAGGCTGGTCAGAACTTCGGCTTCGACGTGAAGGTGACGGGCGAGCCGGCGCCCACGACGAAATGGATGCTGGGCAGCAAAGAGGTGCGCCCGACCGACCGCGTCAAGGTCAAGCACGTGGAGTACAACACGAGTCTCCACGTGCGCATGGCGACCAGGGCGGAATCCGGCAAGTACACGGTCGTCGCGGAGAACATCAACGGCAGGGACGAAGCCTTCGTCAAGGTCACCGTTCTGGACAAGCCGAGTCCGCCCCAGGGTCCGTTGCGCGCCTCCGACGTGCACGCGGAGGGTTGCAAACTCGCTTGGAAACCCCCGGAGGACGACGGCGGCCAGCCGATCGACAAATACATCGTCGAGAAGATGGACGAGGTCACCGGACGCTGGGTTCCGGCTGGCGAGACGGACGGCCCGGAAACAAGCTTGGAAGTGGAAGGACTCACGCCTGGTCACAAGTACAAGTTCCGCGTCAAGGCTGTCAACAAGCAAGGGAAATCCGAACCGCTCGCGGCCACGCAGAGCATCGAGGCGAAGAATCCGTTCGGTAAGCGGGCACTTTTTGCCATCGACGATTTAAGGAAAGACTTTGAATTGCGTAGAGGTACGCCACGTGCCTGGGTTTATCGCGAATTGCTCGAAAAAGTGAGTCCGATTCGGGAAAGAAAGGTTAGAGTAAACTTGAGTCGTGCGAAACATTTACCGGAAAGTTCCGTCGCGTAATGTCATCGCAATCTATGTATGTGCTCGATATATACGAGAAGAGATGGTCAGCGACTATGAAAATTATATTATTAGGTAAATGTTAATTAATCTATGGAAAACGTATTGGTTTCTTTTCGTTCAAAAACGGCAGAACTTTCCGGTAGATCAATGTTAATAGTTAAATGATGAGAATAGAGTCGAAGACAAATTCAATTTATATTCTTGTATCAATGCATGAACGAATAATATTTGAAGAGTGATCGATCGTTATTAAAATGGTCGATTATAAGGAACGTGTTTTCTATTCTCTTCGCAGACGAACCAGGAAAGCCCGGTACGCCGACGGTGCGTGATTACGACAGAGACTTCGTCGAATTGCAGTGGGATCGCCCATCGGAAGACGGTGGCTCACCCATTACCGGTTACATAATTGAAAAGCGCGATAAGTATAGTCCGACTTGGGAGAAGTGCGCGGAGGTCGAGGGTGATGTAAATAGCGGAAGAGTGGAGGACCTTGTCGAAGGAACGCACTACGAATTCCGTGTCAGGGCTGTTAATAAGGCCGGTCCCGGTGAACCTTCCGAGGCCTCTAAATCGCACTTGGCACGTCCCAAGAATCGTAAGTATTTCGTTCTATCGCTAGCTTCGACTACTGGGAAAATTCCAATAATAATCATTTAATAATATTCCAATAAATAATAAATAATTAAGATCTTTTTCGTAAATGGATAGAACTTTAACTCGTCATCTTTTTTTTTCTGATACGACGATCGTTACGATGATACACTGAAAATAGAAAAGCACGTATTACGATGTCCCCTGTATTTGAACTCCATCGTTCGAATGCAGATCTATTTCACGCCTTTATCGAATATCGTACTATCCACAGTTCCACCGAAAATCGATCGCAAGTACATGCTGGACGTGAAGGTGAAAGCCGGCGGTTTCTACGACTTCGACGTGCCGGTGATCGGAGAACCACCCCCGAACAAGGAATGGTCGTTAAAGGGCAACGCCTTGCTGGCTGATGAGCGCGTCAAGATCATCAATGAGGACTACAACACGAAGGTTCGCGTGATGGAGGCAAGACGCTCCGATTCCGGGGTTTACACGCTTACGGCGCGCAATATCAACGGATCCGACACCGCCACGTTGAACGTCAACGTGCTGGACGTGCCCTCGCCGCCGGAAGGACCTCTCAAGGCTGACAACGTGACCAGGAACTCGTGCACGCTGAAATGGCGTGCACCGAAGGACGACGGCGGCTCCGAGATTCTGTATTACCAAGTAGAGAAGATGGACTCGGAGAATATGCGTTGGGTGCCCGTGGCCGAGGCCACGACCACCAGCGCCCGTGTCGATCACCTCATCGAAGGACACGACTATCAATTCCGCGTGCGCGCCGTTAACAAGCAAGGCGAGTCCGCTCCGCTGATCGGCATAGACACCGTCACAGCGAAGGATCCGTTCGGCAAGCCCGACAAGCCTGGCACGCCAAACGCGACCGACTGGGACAAGGATCACGTCGACCTTGAATGGACACCGCCCAAGAAAGATGGCGGCTCGCCCATCACCGGATACATCATCGAGAAACGACCGCGTTACGGACAGTGGGAGAAGGCGGTCGAAGTCCCGGCTCATAAGACCACCGCCACGGTACCCGATCTCGTCGAGGGGCAGGAGTACGAATTCAGGGTGATTGCCGTTAACAAAGGTGGACTCGGTGAACCGTCCGACGCGTCCGTCCCGATCACCGCCAAACCTCGCTTCCGTAAGTGTCTACCAATCTTTTATGATAGTCGTGCGATTATTAAACCCCTATCCTTTTTGTCATATTCAGCATGTTCAGCACTGTTCCATCGTTTTATTGTATTCTATCCAAGATATATTAAATTGCAATTATCTTTTCGTAATGTCCGTGTTTAACCGTAATTGCCTGTTGTTACAGTTCCTCCGAACTTCGACATAAACCTACTCCACGATTTGGTCGTCCGCGCCGGACAAAAGATCAGTTACACCATACCGTTCGAAGCTTCGCCCAAACCAAAGGCAACATGGACTCTGGATGGGGTTCCTATCGAGGCCGATACGCGTCACGAGATGTACACCACGCACACTGAAACTTCCTTTGAAATTCCGTTTTCAGTCCGATCTGACAGTGGACGTTACGCTTTAACTTTGCAAAACGATCGTGGTACATTCAGGTAAATTACTTAAGGTATACTACTAACACGAACTATATCTGTGTTTTTATATTTATATATGCGGGAAATATGTGTTGGCGCGAGGAGGAAACGCCATCCTTTTATCCCTTTCCACTTTTAAATTCGCTTGCTGCTTGCACTGATAAATCAATTTGTTATGTTAAAATCTAACGCGTATATTTGGTTAAGTGCAGTAAGCTATTGCGCAAATTACTGCAACAAAACTTCGAATTTACGCGATTTCTTCGTACCTACGAGTTTCGTGTCTAAACATTCTACTACAATTTACAGCTCGAGCGCCAGAGTTACCGTGTTGGACAAACCAGCACCGCCGGAGAAACCACTCGAAGTCAGCAACGTTACGAAGGACAGTTGTCATTTGACGTGGGGCCATCCACTCGACGATGGTGGCAGTCCGATTTTGCACTACGTCATCGAGAAGATGGACTTGTCCAGAGGAACTTGGTCCGATGCTGGCATGAGCACGGTTCTTAGTCACGACGTCAGCCGTTTGACACATCGCAAGGAATACCTCTTCCGTGTAAAAGCTGTTAACAATATCGGAGAATCCGATCCGCTTGAAACGACCAAGAGCATCATTGCCAAGAACGAATTTGGTTGGTATTCGGTCTCTATGTTAAACGGTGTTAAAATTTTCCTGTTAAAGGCATGGCATTAGATTGCCATTCTTGCGAATATGGAGTAGTTAAAACGTGTTATTACCGCGATAATGCGCACCACTTAGTTACGGAGTATCGAAATAAAATTGAAAATAAATATATTTCTGCCCTTAGACGAACCAGATGCGCCTGGCCGACCAAACATCACGGATTGGGACAGAGATCACGTCGATCTGCAATGGCCAGCACCAACGAACGACGGTGGCTCGCCCATTACTGGTTATATCATTCAAAAGAAAGAAAAAGGTAGTCCTTACTGGGTCAACGCGGTGCACGTCCCGCCAAATCAAACAAGCACAACGGTTCCCGATTTGACCGAAGGACAGGAATACGAATTCCGAGTTATCGCGGTTAATGCGGCAGGACAATCCGAACCATCCGAACCCAGTGACCTGGTGACGGCTAAACCTCGCTTCTGTAAGGAACCATTTTTCACTCCCACTATCCCTTCTTCGTGTTAAACAATGATTTCTTCTTTTCTACGCTAGCAAAAGTAATTCTAAGCTGCTTTAAAATTCAACGGCTGATTATTCGTTCGCAGTGGCGCCGAAGATTAAAACTCCGATGCAAGATATCCGTATCAAGGCTGGCTTGATCTTCCACGTTGACATAGATTTCGTTGGTGAACCTACGCCAGAAGTCACCTGGACCGTAGGCAGCAAAGAACTGGAAACCACCGCAAGAACGACCGTCACCTCCATTGGCTATCATACGATCGTTCATACCGTCAATGCCAAGAGATCGGATTCCGGATTGTATCATCTCTTACTGAAAAATAGTAGCGGTATCGACGAAGGCAGTTTCCAAGTAATCGTACTTGACAGACCAGGACCACCGGAAGGTCCTCTAGAATACGAAGAGATTACCAGCCAATCGGTCACATTGTCCTGGAAACCTCCAAAGGACAATGGTGGAAGCGAGATCACGTTAGTATCGTTACAAGATATTACGTTATTGTATTTACTGCGCGCATTATTAAATCGATGATTCGCATTTGAGTATAATCGACTAATAGTCATCAATTGCGCTACGAAGAAATTTAACGAAATCGTTTTTTTCTTTCAGTGGATACGTAATTGAGAAACGTGATCTTACCCACGGTGGTGGTTGGGTTCCGGCCGTCACACACGTCAATCCTAAGTACAATCATGCCACTGTTCCTAGATTATTGGAAGGTACGACTTACGAATTCCGCGTCTCCGCTGAAAATCTTCAAGGACGTTCCGAACCATTGAACACCGACAGGTCAATTGTCGCTAAAAATCAATTCGGTAAGTTGTGTAAACGTTGATAAAAACTTTAAAATTGTTATAATCGCTTCTACTACTTGTTTTTCTACTGTGCTACTGTTTTTTAATATGTTTTACGCAACTAAGCTGGTATGCAATTCTATTAAGGATAACGTTAGAGATATTCAATCTACGTGACAACTTTTTTCATCCTTCAAACGTTCAATTGCAGTGGCTCCTGGACAACCTGGTAAACCCGAATGCGTCGAAGCGGATAAGGACCACATCAAGATCAGATGGACTGCTCCTATTAGTAACGGCGGTTCTAAGATTATCGGTTACGACGTGGAACGACGCGATCGGGCCACTGGTCGCTGGCTTAAGATGAACAAAGAGCCGGTCAGATACGCCGAATATTACGACGACCATGTAACCGAAGGTCATCAATACGAATACCGCGTTGCCGCCATAAACGCCGCTGGTGCAGGAAAGCCCAGCGATACGTCGGCGGTATTCATTGCCAAACCTATGAAGGAGAAGCCCAAACTGCATTTGGATGCCCTCATCGGTCTTAAGATCAAAGTTCGCGCAGGCGAACCCATTAATGTTAACATTCCTTTGTCAGGCGCACCAACGCCTACGATCGAATGGTGCAAGAATGGAGTCACGCTCACGGAAACTCTTCGCTTATCGGTAAAAATCCTCTCAAATTTTACGAAATTTAGAATAACAGCAACGATCGATTAAACGAATTCGTCCAACGAATGTTATATAATTATTTTGTTAATATTTTCTGTTATTGTCCATGGCAACAAATTCAGTTGTATTATAATAATCGTATTATTTTACTTCTTATTAACAATTGCCTTATAGTTTGTTATTTAACCAAGATATATAAAAAATATTTTCCAATCGCGTGCACCATTAGAAATGTTCATATATTTGTATTGGCATATACACGTACAAATTCGTACATAATAATAGGACGAACAATTGTTCTTTTTTATCTATTTTAGACCGAAACTAAGAGCGATCATACGCAATTATTAGTCGACAAATCGGTGCGAGACGATGGTGGCATTTACACCGTTGTCGCTACAAACGAACATGGAAGGGACTCCGCCGATATCGACGTTACGGTGGTCGATAAACCTGGACCACCCGAAGGGCCTCTTCAATACACAGCAACGACCCAAGATTCGGTTTCGTTGTCGTGGAACAAGCCGATGGACGACGGTGGATCCGATATTACAAACTATATCGTTGAAGTGGCAGACTTCGGTTCTGACAATTGGCGTCAGGTACCTGGATACGTTCCAAGAACCAGTTACACGGCGAAAGGCCTCACCGAAGGCAGACGATACGTCTTTAGAGTGCGAGCAGAGAATATGTATGGCGTTTCGGAACCGCTCGACGGCAAACCTGTCGTCGCGAAGAGTCCATTCGATCCCCCAGATGCTCCAAGCCAACCACAAATACTTGGCTACACACCGAACAGCTGTGGCCTCTGTTGGAGTCCACCAATCAACACAGGTGGCAAACCTATCACAGGTAAATGATTTTATAAAGAATTTATCAAACCTGTAAAGCTATTATTTTAACCTCTCCACGACAAGATGCATCTATATCACTGCTTATTCCATTACTTGCCTAGGCTACTATATTGAAAAACGAGAGCGCGGTGGCGAATGGCTCAAAGTCAACAATTACCCATCACCGAACACCACGTTTACGGTACAAGATCTTCACGAAGGATCGCGATACGAATTCAGAGTGGTGGCTGTCAATGAAGCCGGACCTGGCAAACCCAGTAAGCCTACCGAACCCATCACCGCTGGTCACCAACGCAGTATGTATTTTTTATACTTCTACATCAAAGTCTAGAACATTCACGGGATATCGTAAGCAAATTCTTACGCGCACGATTATTGGACAAAGAACCTGTCGCAATGAATATAATCGGTTCAAATTTCGATCGTACAATTTCGGACGTTCAATTGTTTCACAGTGCGTCCTGATCCTACGGAACCACCGAAGGCTGATAGAATCACCAAGGATTCGGTAACCCTAAGCTGGCGTCCACCACGTAGCGATGGTGGTGCCAAGATACGAGGCTACATTATCCAGAAGAAGGCCAAGGGTGACGACGAATGGACCGACGTGAACGGAGCCCTCATTCCGACGAACGTGTACACTGTACCAAAACTTACGGAGGGAGAAGAGTATCTCTTCAGGGTGATTGCCGTGAACGACGTCGGTAGCAGTGATCCAAGCAGACCGAGCAATCCGATTATCATCGAGGAACAACCGAACAAACCGGTCATGGATCTTGGTGGAGTACGCGACATCACTGTCAGAGCAGGCGAAGATTTCTCGATTCACGTACCGTACGTTGGATTCCCCAAGCCCACAGCTACGTGGTACGCCAATGACGTTGTCAAAGATGAAACTGATTCGCGTGTACATCAACAGTTGGCTGACGATTACGCCAGGTATGAAAGATCTTCAACGGTTCGAGTGATATGCATCTTCGAGTAACAATCGATCAAAGACTTCGTTTTCTTATCAGTTACGATTACTTGGGAGAACAAAAGCAATTACTACAATGTTGCCTTTTCTCAATAAATGTATGAATTTACGAACGTTCTTTTCTGCAGTCTCGTGGTCAAGAACTCGAAACGATCGGATGGCGGTCAGTACAGATTACAATTGCGCAATTCCTCTGGTTTCGATACTGCAACTATAAACGTGAAGGTATTGGACAGACCAAATCCTCCGGAGAATCTACGCGCCGACGAGTTTGGAGGAGACGCTCTGACTCTATTCTGGAACCCACCGAAAGACAATGGTGGAGCCGATATAACCAACTACGTGATCGAAAAGCGAGAACCAAAGGCAGCCACGTGGTCAAAGGTAAATGTGTGCTACAATCTCATTTTCATACTTCTCATTCGTTTAAAAATGTAGTTATATTATCACAATCGTGCGAATCGTGTTTAGCTATAGAATATAGGCTAACGACGGGAGTCTTTTTAAGATCTATAAAGTACAACCGTACTTTATATCAAAATTCTTTTTACAGACCCCTTCAAAAACCTTGACATTATATACCTCGACATCGTCTGACTGGTTATTTGTTAACAGGTCAGCAGTTATGTCACCACACCGTTCGTAAGGGTCAGAAACTTGACGGTCGGCCAAGTTTACGAATTCCGTGTAATGGCTGAAAACCAATACGGTACGTCAGATCCAGTAACGACGATAGACCCGATCAAAGCAAGACATCCGTTCGATCCTCCGGGACCACCAGGAACTCCAAGAGGCGTGGAAACAACGGAAGACAGTATCACCATTACCTGGACAAAACCACGTCACGATGGAGGTTCACCGATTACCGGTTACGTCATTGAAAAGCGCCTTCTTAGCGAGGACAAATGGGTGAAAGCCACTCCAGCTCTTGTGCACGAAACCACATACAAGTAATTATGAGACAAATATATTCTAGAGTTTATCGTAATAGTCGAACGTTCACGCTCGGTTGAGAATGGATAGGAACGTAACGTTTCGACGTACGTCTAATTCTTGAAATAATGACAAATTGTTCGTGTCATCAGAGTCACTGGCTTGATCGAAAATCACGACTATGAATTCCGCGTGGCGGCCGAGAATGCAGCTGGTCGTGGACAATGGAGTTCCAGCTCCGATGTTATTCGTGCCAGCGCACCAGCATGTAAGCATTTCTGATCATTATTTCACCGTATAAAATGTTCATTTTTTTATATACTTACGTGCTCGTATTTAAAGTGAAAACGCATACAACAAGAGACACGAGATTCTTGATGTAAAACGTAAGAACAAGTGCAAAGCTTCGATCAAAATATTTGGTTAAACTCATTCAGATCCACCAAAGATTACTAGCGACCTCAGCATCCGTGACATGACGGTCATTGCCGGAGAACCATTTACCATCACCGTACCATTCACGGCGAATCCGAAGCCAAGACCAAGTTGGTCCATCAACGGAGAAGAAGTCCTTACCGGAGATAGAATTAAATTCGACACGACTGACATGGCTTCGCAGTTTATCAATAAGAAGGCAAAGAGATCCGATACCGGAACGTACACGATCTACCTCAGCAATACCGTAGGAACGGATTCGGCTTCGTGTAGGGTTCTCGTTGTTGGTAAGTCGACGATACTATATATAGGTATATTCACTCTCGAATATATCGAAAATAGGTCGATAATAATATAATTATTATCCCGTCAGACAAACCATCACCGCCTCAAGGTCCGCTGGACATCTCGGACATCACACCAGAAACTTGCACTCTTTCTTGGAAACCACCATTCGACGATGGTGGCTCGCCTGTCACAAATTACGTTGTCGAAAAACTGGATCCCGCTGGTGTAAGTTACACTTGACGTACCTAAAAGCCCAAAAAGAACCCAATCCATATAACTTCCGCGATATTAAGAGCACGACGAACATATTTAAAAAGATACTTGCCTGTTTCAGTTCTGGGTAAAATTGAGCAGCTTCGTTAGAAACACTCATTACGACGTGATCGGCCTCGAACCGAACCGCATATACAACTTCCGTGTCCGTGCGGAAAATCAATATGGCGTTTCGGAACCGTTGCAAGCGGACGAACCCATAACAGCCAAATTCCCATTCACCGTACCGGAACCACCTGGACAACCGCGTGTAATCGATTGGGACACATCAAGCGCGACTTTGGTTTGGTCAAGACCAATGACGGATGGCGGTTCGCGCGTACAGGTAAATTTTCTCGATCTTCTTAGGCGAGGTATATCTTTTCTTCGTAGCTTGAGATGAATCACACCAACGAACGTCTTGGATTCAGGGCTACAAGATCGAGTTCCGTGATCCCGCGGATGACATGACGTGGAGAGTCGCGAACGACTACCTCGTTAAGGACACCACGTACATCTGCTACGGCCTGGCCAGTGGCCGTGAATACGAATTCAGAATACGCGCGAAGAATGCGGCTGGCTTCAGCAAGCCGAGCTCACCATCGGCTCCGTTCAGACTTAAGGGCAAGTTCAACGTGCCATCGCCTCCTGGTACGCCTCAAGTGGTCAAAGTTGGTAAGAATTACGTTGACCTGAAGTGGGAAGCGCCGGTATCCGACGGTGGAAGCCGCATTACCGGTTACGTAATCGAGAAGCGAGAGGTTGGAAGTGCGCTCTGGGCAAAATGCAACGATTACAACGTGACCGACACCAACTATACGGTACTTCATCTCATCGAACGAGGTGACTACGAGTTTAGAATCTTCGCGGTCAACGCGGCGGGCAAGTCAGGGCCCAGCTCTTGCACGACGCCTGTAAAGATCTGCGAAGTCGAGGGTGGTGAGAAGCCAGAATTCATCAGGAATCTTCCTATCAGTCAGATCGTGCCACTCGGAAGGACGCATGTCTTCGAGTGCGAGGCCACTGGAAAGCCCTTGCCAACCGCCAGGTCGGTATCCATTTCTGTTCGATACTTTGACATTTATTTATCGCACCAATTAACTTCATCCTTGTTAAATCAACACGATGTTCTTCTAGGTGGTTGAGAAACGGTCGCGAGATCACGTTGGGTGGACGTTTCAGAGCGGAGGCTCTCGACGGTATCTACAGACTAGTCATATCCGAGGTGATGGGAGCCGATGCTGGCGATTACAGTTGCCAGATATCAAATCCTCTCGGTATGGCCACGACCACGTCGTGGTTGAAGATCGGAACTCCTCCGCGCATCGAGCGCATGCCAGGCGACTTGTATCTACCGGAAGGTGACAACACGAAGATCAAGATCTTCTACAGCGGCGACCAACCGATGGACGTGCTGCTGAAGAAGGACGGTCGCAAGGTCGTGGAGACGTCCCACATCAAGTACACGGTCTTCGACGAATACCTCATAATCTTCATCAAAGACATAGAGAAGGACGATGGCGGAGTCTACGAGCTGTCGATCTCGAACGACAGCGGCGACGTTAGCGCCTCGTTCACCGTTTACATAACAGGTTTGCCTGGCCCGCCTACCGGTCCTCTCGACATCACCGATATCGACAAGCATACGTGCACCCTGTCGTGGCATCCACCGAAATACGACGGTGGTATGCGTATAACGCATTACAACGTGGAACGAAGAGACACCAGTCACACCCACTGGATCGTGGTTTCCTCCTACTGCAAGGAAACCTCTCACTCCGTGCAGGGTCTTACGGAAGGTCAGGAATATCTCTTCCGTGTCATGGCTGTTAACGAGAACGGCATAGGTCCACCGTTGGAGGGCATCAATCCGATAAAGGCTAAGGCACCGTTCGATCCACCAGGTCCGCCAGGTACACCGAAGGTCACCGAGATCGGCGGGGACTTCGTCAATCTCTCTTGGGACAGGCCAGAAAGCGACGGAGGTGCTAAGATTCAAGGTTACTGGATCGACAAACGGGAGGTCGGCAGTCAAACCTGGCAGCGCGTTAACGTCGTCATCTGTCTGCCTACTCAGATAAACGTCGTCAATCTGATCGAAGGTAGACAATACGAGTTCCGTGTCTTCGCTCAGAACGTGGCTGGCGTCGGGCCGGAATCGAAGGCTTCCACTTCGGTCAAGATCGTCGATCCTCAGGCAGCGAAAGCACCGGAGATCGTCTCGCCACTGCACAAGGTCAACTGCGTCCAAAACCACAACGCTCACTTCCAGTGCACGATCACCGGCAGTCCAAAACCGACGATCACCTGGTTCAAAGGCGCTCGCGAGATCATGGGCGGGGGTCGTCACCAAATTTATTCCGAGGGCGACGTTCACAACTTGATAATCTACGATGTCTTCGGGGAGGACGCGGACGAGTACTTCTGCAGAGCGGTGAACAAATGCGGTGCCAAGTCGACGAAGGGCGAGTTGTTCATCAAGACACCGCCGAAACTGAACGTTCCGCCAAGATTCAGAGATACCGCGTTCTTCGACAAGGGTGTCAACGTCGTGATAAAGATACCGTTCACCGGCTATCCCAAGCCTAAGATCTCTTGGGTGAGAGAGGGAGAGGTGATCGAATCCGGTGGACATTACGCGGTCGAGGTGAAGGAAAGGCACGCCGTTTTGACGATCAGAGACGGCAACAGGATCGACTCTGGCCCCTATCGTATCACCGCGGAGAACGACCTTGGCCAAGATTCGGCGATCATAAAAATACAGATCAGCGATCGACCGGATCCGCCACGATTCCCGCAAATTGACAACATCGGGCACGACTCGCTGGCGCTCACGTGGAAGCCGCCGGTTTGGGATGGCGGTAGTAACATAACCAACTATCTCGTGGAGAAGCGAGAACACCCGATGACCAGCTGGATCAGGGTCGGGAATACGCGATTCTGCACGATGGCGGTCACTGGTCTGAGCGCTGGCCACCAATACGACTTCAGAATCTGCGCTGAGAATGTCTACGGTAGGTCCGATCCCAGCGAGGTCACGCCGCTGATCACCACGAAAGGTACCGTCAAGAGAGAATTCAAGAAGAAGGAATACGAGCTGGACGAATGGGGCAAGAAGATTCGGGGACGTAGCGACGAGAAGGTGCGCGACTACGATCAGTTTGTCTTCGATGTTTACAGCAAATACGTGCCGCAACCGGTCGAGATCAAGCACACGTCCGTTTACGACAAGTACGATATCCTCGAGGAGATCGGTACCGGTGCTTTCGGAGTCGTTCATCGCTGCCGGGAACGATCGACCGGAAATATTTTCGCCGCCAAATTCATTCCAGTCTCTCACGTCATGGAGAAGGAGTTGATCAGGAAGGAGATAGACATTATGAATCAATTGCATCATCCCAAATTGATAAATCTTCACGATGCGTTCGAGGACGATGACGAAATGGTCCTGATCTTTGAGTTGTGAGTATCCCTTTGTGTTCAAGGTCGATGGTAAACAAGATGGCGGAATGGTGGTTGTCACATCCTTGCTTCTCGATATCTTGTTTCTTCAGCTTGTCCGGCGGCGAACTGTTCGAGAGAATCACCGCCGAGGGTTACACCATGTCCGAAGCCGAGGTCATTAATTACATGCGTCAAATTTGCGAGGGTGTCAAACACATGCACGAGAAGAACATCATACATCTTGGTACGCTTTAAGTTACGTTTGCGATATAAAACGTTATTGATCTCGTAGAAGGGTCGAAAAGTTATCGATACACCTACATCGTTTATATATTTAGCAAGAAAAGGGAAATTATCCATTTGATCGGATAGTGCATTTTCGAGTCCGTTATACTGTAGATCTATCATAGAAAATCGTAAGTTCTTTCGAACGAATAAGTTCCAAACAATGATCGATGAAATTATTTTCTATAGACATCAAGCCCGAAAATATTATGTGCCAAACTCGCAACAGCACGAACGTGAAACTTATCGATTTCGGGCTAGCCACTAAACTGGATCCTAACGAAGTAGTCAAAATCAGTACCGGTACCGCCGAGTTTGCAGCGCCCGAGATCGTCGAACGCGAGCCAGTCGGCTTCTACACCGACATGTGGGCCTGTGGTGTGCTCGCATACGTTCTGTAAGTTTTTACATTGTCAGTGAATAATGAAAAATTAGCATTCGCTTAAAAGCGTCTTATTAAGTACGGATGATATCGAACTTGGCGATGTAAATAACGTACGTGAAATTATACAATATAAATAATGTACGTAGCTTTGCGTACAAGAGAACATCGTCTTATTGTATAATGCTTACGTTGTCTACGATCTTACACGCTATGTAACAACGTCTTTTATAATCCTCTTTATTTCGATCAAAAAGTTTGAGTGGTCTTTCGCCGTTTGCCGGTGATAACGATATCGAGACCCTGAAGAACGTGAAGGCTTGTGATTGGGACTTCGATGAAGAAGCATTCCGCGATGTTTCCGAAGAGGGCAAGGACTTCATCAGGAGACTACTCGTAAAAAATAAAGAGTAAGTTCCTCGAAGATGTTTTAAACAGATATATTTTTCTACGATACGTATTATCAACACTCTTAAGCTAATTATTTTAATAAAATATATATCGCTTGTACTTTAAGTTCGATTATTTTTTATGAGATAGATTGCCTTCGGATCGCAACATTATCTAATGTATTCTTTTAGGAAGCGCATGACCGCTCACGAATGCCTACTTCATGCTTGGCTAACAGGCGATCACAGCAAGCGCACCAATCCTATATCCAGCAGTCGCTACGTTAGCTTCAGAGACAGGTTGCGCGCCAAATACGAAAACTGGGATAAATACGTACTTCCTATTGGCCGTCTAGCCGAGTACTCATCCCTTAGGAAGCTCCTTATTGAAAAATATAAGATTTATGACTCTTCGTTCGGTATGTATCAGAACTAATGCATTTCATACGAATAACGACGTATTCTCGAATACGCGATCTAGAAATCTATCGAACGTGTGATTTCGTGAACAAATGCATTTCCTTTTGCGTTTAGATCGCCGACAAGCCGCGCCGAGATTCGTCATTAAACCTACAAGTGCATTTGCATACGAGGGGCAGAGCGTCAAGTTCACGTGTCGCGTGATCGCGATTGCCGCTCCCGTGTTAACGTGGTTCCATAATAATCAGGAACTTCGTCAGTCCGTGAAGTTTATGAAACGTTATCACGGCGATGACTATACCTTTATCATTAACAGAGTCAAGTTGGAAGATAGAGGAGAGTACGTGATACGCGCAGAAAATCATTACGGTTACCGAGAAGAAGTAGTATTCCTTAATGTCCAACGTAAGTAACCGTAATATTAGGTTGTTCGGAGAGTAATTTCGTTTTTTTCTTTTTTTGAAAAACCGTTGTTTTTCATGGTTTCTTTTGTTTTTTCGAAAAATTGTTGGGAAAAAACGAGATTACTTTCCAAACAACCCGATATAGTCGACACGGACGATTCTCGTCTTTTTTACTCGTTTTTATTACTTTACTAATTATTTATATTATCGCACACTTAAGTTTACATGGATAAATCGCGCTTTAATTTTATAGCACTGCCAATAGTGATTCCCAAGTACAGACCGGAACTCCATCCAGTGAGACGACGCGAGCCGCTTGGTTACAACGTATGGATGGAAACTATCGAATCAGCTCCTTGCTTCACCTTCTTGCTCAGACCTCGAGTCATTCAAGTCAGGCAAACCTGCAAGCTACTTTGCTGCCTTAGCGGTAATCCGCCGCCAACAGTGAAATGGTACAAAGATAGGGACGAACTTTCCAAGTACCATTACGCCATGTCGCATGCCGACGGTGTCGTTACGATGGAAATTATCGATTGCAAACCAGAAGACAGTGGTAAATATCGCTGTGTGGCGACAAATATCCACGGTAAAGACGAGACCAGTTGCGTCGTAATTGTGGAAGGTAAGCTATAAGAAACATTAAATAGGAAAGTATAGAAAAGTATTAATAGAGAAGCGTTTCGAGTAACTATTTTATCATTTTATTGTTTTGATCTTTAAAACGATTTTCTTGTGCATTGTGCTTTTATAAGAACTTCCTTCCAGAAATTTCCAATTCTCGAATGAATCGTTTTTAGCAAGTATTATTACGCATTCTTACGTACGAACATTTTATATTCTTTATATTATATGTTGCTTATTATAAGTAATATTTGTTTCTATGAATTATTCATTGGATAATGTTTTAAGTATACATTTTTATGAAATATTTATTTATAGGCACTGGAGAAACGGAGGAGCAATGTAAATTAGCGCACGACCTCCTACATTCCGGAGGTAGACTTATTGAAGCGTGATTTTCCCCGTTTTCATCCTTTATTATTTCTTATTATCCTGTGCTAGGATTCGGAGACTTAACTTCGTGTTAAGAGATTATAAAATGTACACAGTTAAATATCGAAAATCTTTTCCATTGTAATGTGAACGTTATCGAGGTACACGATATTAAGTCTCAAGACTAAATAGCTCAATTATTAGCCCAAATTATGTACACACATTTTTATTTCTCCTTATTTATTGAAATTGACTAACTATATTGTCCAATATTGAGAAATAATCTTCATCCTTGTGAACGCAACGTTGAATGCAAATTTTTATCAGGTTGTTGCTTATGCTTCGAGTTTAGTTTTCAATAAGATTAATATTGCTCTCTCTCGATGGAAATAAACTTTCCCGAACGTACTATAAAACTGAACATTCGTCGAGGTCCCTACAGCTTCAGGAGTGGCGTTTAAGGGAGAACAACACTTTGACGGATTGAAAAATCGCTTTATTTTATTCCCGTGAAGTTTTTGATTTGTACATCAAGAATCATCCAAGTATCGTGTCTCTCAATAGCAATTTCGATGCTACGACGAGCTTACGATTAATTAGATACGACAAGTCTCCAGACTTTTCATTAATAAGAGAAATAAATGAATTAAACGTTTTCAACGCGTTCCAGGCCCCAAAATACATTTATCTTGCTTTGAAAGCTTAAATCGTTTTGTTTTAAGGCTTGCCACCATTTTGTTAACAATCAATGGCACCGATTACACAGCAATATAAATTAAAAAATGCTTTTGTAACCTAACTCTTTCCCCCTTCCCTTCAGATCTCTGCAATATCGTTAAACGTGTATGTTGCTACGCCCGAGAGCTAAGAAAGAACGAACTAATGCCTATTTTTCGATCGCCAAGTCTACGCTACTTTTATTAGATTTTAATTATTACTTAACGAAATTTAAAAATAGCGATGATACAATTTCGAAGACGTGATTATTTGTTAAAAGATCAATGGCGTGAGGTAGTATAGTAAAGTTAGTAATAACAAGAACGAATTGAGAAAGTGATGATCAAACCACGCGAGGAATAAAACGAACAAGTTAAACCGAATATCATTAATCGAAAGCCGGGCCGAAAGCCTTCTCAAGATTTCGTTAGGAAGACCTGGAAAAGACGCAACCGTGCGCTAGGGTTGATCACTAGGTTACGAACGATTGTTATTGGTCGAATGATCTGGCTGCAATATCGCGATGCTTTTGAGTCTTCGAGATGTTCCAAGTGTGCGCGTTTGCACTCTCTTAACTCAAGATATGCCAACGGTTGCTCAATCGTCGCCTGTCTAAGCTCGAGCTCGCTTATAGATGATAACGGTACGCTAGCTTCTCGACGAATCGTTTTCTAGGTGTAAATAAAGGGTTAATAAACAGAGGTGGATTAACGACTGGACTTCACAACGTCAGTGATCAAAAATGTCCAAATCGAGCCCCATGTATGCACATGCGAACCCTCGACGAATAGTAGTGGATGTATCAAAGTGTTCTAGACACTTTAGACTATCTAGACATCAAAGTGTTGCTCCCTTTTTTAGAAAACCTTTTAGTAGCATTCCATTAGCGAAGCATGCCACCTGCAGCCTGTCACCTCGTGATCGCTACTTTTATTCAAAGAAATACATCTGGACGATACGTGCTCGTTTTTAGATCGAAGGTTTATCGAACAACCGCTAAAACCAGCGCCACCTCCCATCATAACGATCCACAAGTCTAGCGGATACAGTGGCTACAGTTCAACGACTACTCAGGGCCATTCGAGCTCCTCTCATAATTACAGCAGTTCCTCAACGACCAAACACAATTCTACAAGTTCCTCTAGTTACAAAGTAAGTTACGCGGGGAAAGGAACTGAAAAAATAACCTACGTCGTGAAGTATTCCACTGGTGTCATTACGGAGTTTCTCATTGCATTCTTCTCCGTTTCCTTCGTTTATTTTAGGCCACGTCGGAATCCTCCTCGACCAAGATCAACGAATCTTCGGACAGGCGAAGCGTGAAAAAGTATGGCAGCAAACTCGACACAACTGGTAGTCCGTCTCGATCTAGGAGTACCACCAAAGAACTTATCCGTAAGAACATGGAAACGAGTATCGACAGATTTTCTAAACGAATACGCCAATGGCTTCCTTTACCATGCATATGTTTACACTTAACATCCCTTCGATGTTACGCGTCGTATTTTTAGATCGATTAGATATCGATTCTGTGTCTATCTCGTAGATCCTTCGGATGATTCTATGAGGCCTCCGACGTTTACGAAAAATCTCAGTGATCTCACGGTGAACGATGGCGAGCAATTGGAGCTCGTTACGAAAGTCGACGGCGATCCAGAACCACAAATAACGTGGACCAAGAACGGCAAGGTTAATATCACTCGTTGAAAAAACAAATTTACCGATAGTTCATAAATTTGCGATTGGATGTCGCGATAAAATTTCGATATCGAGCTTCATTACAAAACGCGAAGGCTCGTGATACATTGATAATACGTCGAATCGTTACAGACACTGAGCTCGTCCGAGATCGTTGATTTGAAGTATAAATCCGGAGTGGCGACTCTCGTCATCAACGAAGTATTCCCCGAGGACGAAGGCGACTACACTTGCCAAGCAAGCAACAGCATCGGTACTGCGACCACATCGTGCAAATTGAAAGTCAAACGTAAGTTGTCGAATCCTCGAGATTGGCGCGCCATACTGGCGCGGATACTTTTAGAAAATGAAATAGATCCATGTTGCACAGAAATTTTATTTCTTTTTGAATTAAACAAAATCTATTTATTTTTATTAATAAAGGGACAGTATAATATAAAAACAAAAAAAGTAATAATTCAACCATATAAATATAATTTGTAACGTTTGTCGATGGTATTAGCAACTACTAAGACTAAATATAAGCCCACCAAAATGGGTCGAAAAATATCCCACCCCAATTTTAATACCACCCCAAAGAGTTAAACGAAATATCGATTAAAATGTTTTTAGCTATGGGAGATGGGACGACGAAGAAGAAGAGCGACGACAAACCTCCCAAGATAGTGGATCATTTGACCAGCATGTTCGTGAAAGATGGCGAAGCCGTGACGCTCAGTTGTCGTATCATTGGCGCGAAGAAATTCGACGTGGTGTGGCTGCACAATAATAAGGAGATCAAACCTAGCAAAGACTTCCAATATACGAGCGAGGCCAACATATACAAATTAAACATCGCCGAGATCTTCCCGGAAGATTCTGGCACTTACACGTGCGAGGCATTCAACGACGCAGGAGAGAGCTTCTCGTCGTGCACGTTAAATGTCCTCGGTAAGCGATCTTCTACCGTATTTTCAAACGATACAGTGAACACTTTTAACGTTAACGTCTGCTTTTAAGAGGCGTTCGTAAGTCAACGATTTTGTATATTTTTCCTCTTACAGTTCCTAACGAGGAACCAAAGAGCCCGGTGTTCACGACATTCCCGCAGTCTGCAACCGTGAGCGAAGGAGAAACAGTTACTTTCACATGCAAGACTGAAACCGCGCCTCTGAAAGGTAATTACGTCTCTTGTACTTTTAATCCGATCGTCCTGACGTTTCTTTTCTTTAAATAGTACGCGATTGGCTGGTGTCGAACGGTTGAACGAACTCGATACGAGAATTTCAATACAAACGACATAATTTAATAAATTAAAACATTCGTAAGGTCAAATCACTCGGACGTAACGCGATGTTACGCGAACTCTTGGTGTCACCAAACTCTCTTTTTATTTTAAACTAATCATCTTTAATCGTTTAAAATAATCTAAGATAATTTAATATTATTTATTATTTTAATTTCTATTTTAAATGGAACGATTTAACGTTTCGTTTTACAGTAACGTGGCTAAAGGACGGCAAAGCGCTCCCCGAGACTAGCAGCAGATACCTCTTCAGTTCGGACGGTGATAAATCCTTTGAACTGGGCATCAAGTCGTGTATGGCCAGTGACATTGGTCAGTACGTGGCGCGTGCTATCGGCAAGAAAGGAGAAACCAACGCAGCTTTTGCCCTCAATGTCACCAATCCTGCTGATCTCTGAAGGGAAAATTAGTGCTTTTACGTATACCGAATCCTGTATTACGAGCTAGAACGAACCAATCGACACGAACATCCGCCGCGTCGTCCCAACACTTCTCGAACGAAGACAACAATTTTGAATCGGTTCCTTTTTTCGATTACTACGAGAATCGCGAAATAATCACGACAAACGAGAATCCTAGATATTACGAGATTACAGATTAGCCCATAATCGAACTGCATAGTTAAAAACGGAACAAAAGATACGCAACGTGAAAACTTTCGCTTCGATACATATAACGTTATGTATAAAAGAGAACTAATTCGACAAATTTTTATTCTCACTATTCTATATATGTAAATTATTATGAACATTGTGTTTTCTTTCCGTGTGCTTGTCATGTCGCATGAATCATAGTCTTATATGATCGCGAAACAGATGAACGCGTCAGGCCAACCCATACGCTAATATAAGCTTTGCTGTACACACGATTTAGCATACTTGGTGCACAACGGTGCGTAACTCGATACATAAAACTCTTAAGAGCGATAGATTTTGATGAGATAGCCAGCATCCTCGAATAAGACCATCGATAACGATCTCATCGAACTGCGCTCTTAGGAGGGAACGTTAAAAGCTGTAATTGAATGTTAAAATTCGAGATTGTACGAACGGACTTACTTATTCCATGCAATCGTACGCGCTGTTGTGTTATACTTGTTTGAAGACTGCTTCCATTACAAAATTTACGATAAATAAAATTTATGATTAAATCTTATTCTACAGACCTTATTATCGCAGAAATTATCCGCGTATAATTCATACCCTTATTAACTGTTTCCTGTCTTCGAGGCCGATTTCGTAAGTTAGACAAAACTTCAACGGCTCGAGCGACGCCTAGTGGCATTAAAATTATCCGATATCGTCTTTAATTTTAAATATGGAAATACAATACTGAAAGGTAAGCGCATAAATATTCATATCTCCCATTGTATTTTAAGACGCAAAAATGCATTAACGGCAGTGAAACCATTGGAGCGCATCAAAAATATGAGGACGATCGATTGATATTGACGTTTCTCGAATCAGTTTCTATCGGGAGAAGAAGAAAAACCAACTCGAATTTTCCAAATGTTATTATTGGTATAGGTTCGGTAATCTACAAATAAATAGTTCACCCTCCATTGCATGTATTTATAAAAATCTCTTTATTTTTTTTCATTTTATTGCAATTTATAAGAAGTTTCGGTACTTATGTTGCTTTGCGAAATGTAATATTATTCTAGGAATATTTATGAAACATTTCAACAAGAGCCAACAGAAAATTCGTATCTTTTTTATACATTTTACTATTTTTCTTTTTCTTTTTTTTTGATCGACTAAGAATAATGAATACAACTTGTAATAAAAGTTTAATCGATCGTAACAATAAACAAACGCGTTTCGCTCAATTCGAAAACAACCCTTCGCAGAATTATCTATCGGCTCTTTAATTGCTTCGTTAAAAAAAACGTTCGAACAATATTGCCAAATTGATTCTTTTGAAATTAGTACACTGTTAATTACGTATAAACGTTTTGATAATCTGTGGTATAACTATGTTCTTTGGACAAATATTTATCAAATATCGTGGGTATAAATAGATTTATAACTTCATGTATACTAGATACACGTCTAGATACATGAGAGAAATTGATATAAAAGTTCATTTATAATTGTGCCTATATTTACGTTAGATGGCGTAATACTTCAAACCGACCTCAGTTTTAAATATTAGAAAATGATCGTATGTTACGTAATGTAAAATATACATTTAACTTATATAAATTTATATATATATATATATATTATACGATTTCGTAACTCCGTAATAGTTCGTGAAATATTTAAGTAGTTTTAGTGGGTATTCTTCAAACGATAATATATTACCACATAAAAGGTGTACACATGCAATATAACAACAGTTTCAGATTGGTAGACGGCTATGATCTAGTAATAATAAATTAATTATTTGCTCATCAAAGTTCGCGTTTCACATCTAACTTTTTTCCACGGACAATACTCGTACTTTATCTCTAAATTACGACATGTGTTCGTCGGACGTAAAACACGATTACTTTTACAGTAATTATTTCTTAAATATAGTGATCTTGGACAGAATAAATCCGTCCAAATTGTATTTGCTTCCATAGGTCATCGTTAATGATCTTTAAATTACAATAAATCGTAAATATCGCGCTACCGAAATTCGACAGCAAATTGCTTTGTTTCTCTATTTCGTTTAAGGTATTATTTAACAAATATTGAGGCACACACGAGTCATGGTTCGATCAGAAAGCTGTCTTTTAATCATTGTTATTGTACGATATTTTTTGCTTTCATACAACGCGCATTCCCCGCGTTGTATTCGTTTATAGGTAGTTCTTCTCCTGAGCCAATCTATAAAGAAATTTCGTGGTATTCTCTCATATAAAATAACAAATTAACAGCATACTCTTTTCATTTCGTTCTTAAAATATATAAATCTTTGTGGAACGAGCTTGCCCGTATATCGATGCTTTTTACAAATCAAGCTATGTAAGTTGGTCGCCATTCCAAATACAAATCATATATTTAAAAAATATAGAAAATAATATAAAGTAAATGTTCATACTTTTTTTTCGGAGCGAGCTTTAGGATTAAAGGTAATCTATTCTAAACTAGTCTAGAAATATAGAAAAGCAAATAGAAGATCGAATTGAAGCTCGCTGTAAATGGTATAATGATTTTATTGTAGTAAAATTATAATTATAACAATCACATATCGTGTCATTTATCAACGAGATATAACACACGTGTTAAAATGATGGGACATAAATAATTTAGACACATCGTGGAGCAGTCGATGCCATAGTGCTTAAAAATCATGTAACATTAAAAATATATATATATATATTTATGTATAATATATATAATATGTATAAATCGTCGAGTTATTCCTATAAATATCTTCTAAAATTTGACGTGGCAAATTAATCACTTAGAAACAAATTCACAATTTAGTAATTAATTTTAGGCACCGATGGTTTGCAGACCCTGTCTTTGGTACATATGACCGATTAAATTTCATTATTTCTGAATAAAGAAGACACGAAAGTATTGGTCTTCTACATATTAATAGTCATTCATAGCTATATAGTTACTTTATCTCCTTTGCTTAGTTTTCTTTGCTCTTGCACGATATCGAGGAATTGGTTATATTCGTTTATCGGTGACACAGTCATACAGCACGTCCATTAACAAAAACTCAGTCTTCTTCCTTTTTCTCTGGTTTCAATTCTACTATTGCATGAAGTTGTTCTGGACTGCACCTAAAACGAACAAAGCGAAAAATAAATACGATAACGTTGTGATGTTTTAATTTTTGCTTTCTTCTATACCGATCCTAATACCATACAGCCATAGTAGTATGGAGATAAAAGCGAAATAAAAACGTTAATGTTCAACTCACCCAAGTAGACTCTGTATGTCACACACGAAACGGTATACGTATCGTTTTCCAGCGGTTTTGTGTATAATATTCTTGTCGTAATAGTAGCGCAGACCACGACTTAGTTTCTCGTAATTCATTTTAGGTTTGTTCTTGCGTACGCCCCAACGTCGTGCGACTTCATCCGGATCCGTTAATTTAAATTCCCAACCATCGCCCGTCCACGAAATAAAGCCTTGGCAGGTCTTATCCGTCAAGAGTTCCAAAAGAAATTGCCATAATTGAATAGGGCCTGACCCTTGGAAACACGGTCCACTACCTATCGGAACAAAACGTAAACCAAATTAGCTCCTAACTTTTAAAAGATGGCTAATTTTATCATTCCACTAGGGGAAACCTATGGACTTAAGTCCATGATCGAACGTCTTCCGAGATTAAAGTTGCTTCGATAGAAGAAATAATTACTTGTGTAACCAGCGTGTATGATGCTCTGCAGCAAAGGCTTCTGGTCAGGATTATTGCCGATGGACGAAGGATGATGGGGATTGGACGAGTCGCGTGGTCCAAGACTCGCGATAAATGCGGGATGAGATATGTGATCCGCGATGGGTCCAACGCCCCACTGATCACTCCCGACACTGCCACCTCCAGCACTACTTCCACTTCCTGGAACTGTCTGGAACGGCGTTGCGTCGTACTGGCCATAGCCACTTCCCTCGCTGTAACCTTCGTGATAGCGACCTGTAGGAGTGAAATCAAGGCGAAGATATTTTCAGCGAAGTATCGATAGCTGTCGGAAGCGTCGATAGAGCACGAGCAAGCGATTAGCTTGCTTTGCGAATGATCGTGACTCGACTCGTAAAAGGGATGTGTGTCATTTATCATGAATTGTTCGTTCTCTTGATCGGATTAGGGATTCGTACCTCGAGGATAATTTTTAAAAGGCGTCGGTTGATATTTTGGCTCGATATGTATCCCGCTGGTGCTGTAGAACTCCGGCGAGCCGTCCAGACTGTACGGATGAGGCGTTTGATGATCCTGAGGCAAACTATGATATTCCGAGGCGTCGTCGTAGCCGGAATAATGCGCGGGTGTCATGTAGCTCTCCGTTCCCGACGCGCTAACCCTGAGGTCGCTTTCATTGGTCCCTGTACCTGCAAGGTCACCGCCACCACTGGGCAATCCACCACCTCCACCTTGCAAGTGTTCCGTTATATGGTGATTGCTGTAGTTAGCTAAAACCCATCGTAACATCGTGCGTCAGGAAACTGATGAATGGGCGAGAAATATCTCGCAATCTTTCGTGGGAATCGAGATCGATCGAGCCTAAAATTCGACTCGATTATATCTCGATCCTTCCACGAATCCCTTCGAAATAGCATCGGATACTCACATTCCGTCTTCAGCTGACTTAAGTTCCGTAAATGTATGTACGCGTTGTTGGCGCTGTTATTGTTATTATTGTTGTTATTGTTAGGAGTATTGGAATGAGAGTTCGGCGGTTGTGCGGTATGGTTATGTGGCGGTGGAGAAGTTTCATCCCTTTGATTCTCGTCCTGGCAGACAGGACTCCGTAGATGATTGTAGCCTCCTGTAAATCGAAAAGAGCAAAGAAGGGTGTCACTGACCTGTAACTTCGACGTATAGGTGACGTCTCGCGTATGATCGTGCTTATTAATTATAGTTCTTTTGATCGTAGCATGGACGACTAGATTAGCCGTACGTGCACACGCACGCACGTACGTACCTGGGTAGACGCAAACAAGTTCATCGCGAGGCCTAAAAGCGCACCGAGTCAGTGGCTATCATTCTACCAACGACGATCGAACGCCGACTAGCCTAAGAGGAATTTCATTCTTACGCCTATTGCGAGGCACGCGCGTTTCTATGAATCACTCCTACTCCCCTATCGTTCCTTGACGCTCTCTTCGCCTGCCCGCGTAGCGCGAGAATGGACCAAGCGACATTCAACGTCGCCAGTGCACCGAAACGAGAAAGACAGCGCGATTCGTGTCGTTGGTTGTACGGTAGCGCGTCGTGCGTGAAAGCTGGCTAGCCGCAGGTAAAGAGAGGGTAGAGAAAAAAAGAGGGAGATGAAAAAAGGTGGAAGAAGAAGGAGAAGGAGAGGACGAAGAGCAAAAGCGGCGCAACCAGCACCAGCACCAGACGGAGTCTGTACAGGGAGGAACCGCTGACACGTGGGCGGCGCGCATCTCTACGATTGGCTCGAGCCAACTCCGCCTATCCTCTCGCTTCCTTTCCTCGAGAGCACGAGAAATTCATCGTCCGCTCGTCGCGGAGGCTGCGCTCGCTCCGAGATCCTTACTGCGATATTACGCTCGATTCGATCGACCGATTTTATCGAAGAAGAGGCACATTTTCTTCCAGCGCTGCCCATCGTCGATACCATTCGGGATGACCATTCGGATGGATCATTCGTATAGTGCTTCAAACGCATGGTAACTTTTCGTGCGATATGACGAAAACGCGATCAGACGTAGTTTAGTGTTTATTTTTCGATCTCGATTTTCGCAACTACCGCCTGGCGCTCGAACGATTGATCTCAGGGTCCAATCAAAACGATTCGTCGATACTTACTTCGTTGTTCGACGAGACTTTGCTATAAATAGAGAAGAAGAGAGAGAGAGGGCAAGAATTCGACTCTGATAATGAGCAACGAATCGTGTTAAGTCGCTAGATTTGCGATCGAGGCATCAAACTTGCCCGATTATCGCAAGAGATTCACGATCTCTAAATCTCATTTATTGTATTAGAAAAGATAAGATTTCTGGGTATTAATACGGGCGGAGAATTAACGCGCGTAAACGGAAGTTGGCGGAAGTCGTTTAATCTAATCTGCGAACTCGACGTTCTTACCTAAGTATCTCGTGGGTTAGACGACATAACTACCATTATCTGTTCGGCAAGGAGACCGTTTGCTTATGCACGATGTGTGTTTGAAGGAAGAGACGCTGCCGACGATAACGTTCGGTAAGAGCCTCTCGTTGCACGCGATAAAAGAAAATGGCGGTTCGAGAGAACGAACGGAACTGAAAGAATGGCGGTAACGGAGGAAAAAAGAAGAGAAGAAACGCAAGCGCCGTCTAAGCGAAGCGGTTTATCGTCGGGATGCGCCAATTCGCGAATTTATGGTCTTAATTATCACCGATATCGTTATCGGTATCGTCGTTGCAATTGCATCGAAGAATCGAACAAAATCGTCCCAACGCCACGTCGAAACTTTGGATAAAGTCTAAACTGTATCCAAACTTTATCCAAACTCTGGATAAAACTCTAGCTTTGTTCAAACTTTATTCAAACTTAGGATAAAATCGATAAGGTTGGGGCGACGCGTCGTGGCGCGTTCTGATGAGCATCGCGATATTCGGAATGCTTCTTTTTCTCTTTCCTTTTCGCTCTTCAATTTCTAACCAGGGACGATCGCGCCGCCGTAAGAAAAATGGCGGCAAAAAGTGTAACGCCGCTTAAAGCGCGAGCGCGAAAGAACCGCGGTCGATTTTACGATCTCCCGTAAGATTTAATTAACCATCGTTTTCTGTTAGCGTAAACCGTACTTTTTCCATCGACCCAACAGAGTTTTACAATTTGCATAGCTCCTTAATTAGCCGCGAATGCTGCCGCGCCATCGCTATCGAGCTACTTGCCGCTCGATACACCTAACCCGTAAGAGTCCGCGCGCTCGCTCGCAACTTCGTTTACGGGTGATCTTGCTTAATTAAAGCTCGAAACCATAGGAACGTTTTTATACGTTCGCGAGAACGCGAAAGCAAATGGAATTAGGCATTCCCAACGATAGGAACGAGAAAGACAGACGACGTCAATCTACGAGATCTCGTGAAATCGGCCATTAAATGCGTGTCTCGATAAGAGAATCGCGAGAAAATGTCGTCGTACGCTGGAAGATATTCGATATTTAATTAAGAGGGAGCCGGTGGCTTTAATCGCCGCAATCGTACGATAATAAATAAATACACGGATAAATATTACGAGCCTCGGCGAAGAGTACGAAATAAAATCGTTTCGCAGGATATATTTAGCTCCAGATTAGAAATCGATTCGCAAGCGCGGGATTTTCAAAAGCGTAAAGCGACGATGAACGGGAGAGCATCGAAAGAAGGTCGAACGGCGATAGACGCAAAATTGCACGCGAATTTGATTTTATCGCGCGTCGTCGGGCTTATCGACTCAAAACCGCTTTCCGTCTCCGAACTGCAGACATTTTAATCTTCGCAATGTTTATCGCTCGACGAGGCCACGCATGCGCGGCCAAACGGATGGATACGCGCTCGTTTCGAGTCGCATCGATAACGAGAGAAATTTTTCTCTTTCGTGTTTCCTGCGCGAAGAAAGAGAGAGAGAGAGAAATCGTCCACTTGTAAAAGTTCCTCGACAAAAAGTTCGCGCTTCTGCTCAAAAGCAGTGTTTTTTTAACTCGCGAACGATACGCCAACATCTCGTCCACGCACAGTACTTGAACGTTCCACGAGCGACCGACACGGACTCAATGGCGCGCCGATTTCGTCTTCTTACAAGGGGCACGGAAAATATTTCCTCCTATCGCGCATAGATAGACAACCAAATAAACTCGTAAGCGTCACGCGGCATTCGCGGTTTATCTACGAGCGGCGGAAACGACCACGGTAGTACGCACCCCACTGCGCACAAAGCGACTTCCTACCGGACTTGGAATCGTTTGATTTAACGACGCAAGGTACCTCGCTGTTGAACTTACGAAAAGATAGCGCACGATTTTCTACGATTTTCACTTATTCTACTATCGCAGATACTATCGCGAGTATCTAATTATTTTCACGCTATTTTCAGACCAATAGTGTGAAAGAAGTTAAACGTTATAGCAGGATGCTTTGCACCTCTAACCAATGGGGATCGAGAGTAACGAGACGATGTCTCTTTCGCAGAAGAGAGAATCGAAAATTATCGGCATCTTTTCTGCATCTTATTTCGTAAGAAAGAATTTCAATGCTCGTATGTCGTACTTCGTTGATATTTCAACCATGGTTTTATTAAAAATGTAGAGAACTGTCGTCAGCGTCTCTCGCGTTTTCTCACGACAGTGCCCTCGTCGAACACCGTCAAAGGGTTAGACCACTTTTCACTCGTACGCGGAATGTCCGGAATGTTTGAACAGGCGGGAGATTCGAAGGATTCCGAGCAAACATCCCAAGCACGAAGTTCGCAGCGAAAGGACCGACTAATCGCGTGAATTTCCACGTCTATCCCAAAGGCGACACACCGAGGCACCAGTTCGAGCAGGTAACGAAATCCTCGCTTCGAAATTCGTCGACTTTTCTAGGCGCGAGAATTCGAACGAAACCATCAACGAAATCGTAATCTTATCATGGATCATCCGATTGTGTTCGATCGTCGTTATTATCGTCGTTCGTCAATTATTTGGCACTATCGGCAATCACGGAATCGTTTCCATCTTGATTGTTCGGAACTTAACCAAGAAAAACAGGAGAAGGAGAGAAGATGGCGGCAAGAACTCGATTAACCCGGAATAAACGGCGCGTAAAACTCGGCATCATAATCCTGCTTCGTTATCCAGTAGAGAAGAAGGCGTTCGAGTTCTCATAAACGCGAGGCTAGGCGAAGAGGCAAAAGGTTTTCGAGAAGCAGGGCGTCGTTAATAAGGTTCCACGGCTTAGGGACGCGGAACCTACCTACCCTACCCTACTCTACCCACCCTACCTACCAATCCAACCATCAACCCATCTACGCATGTTCGTCGCCGCCGCTCGTACCTACACCTGCGCGATACGGCACCACCGGCAGCTCGCATCCCGGTTTCATCGGGAGCCGGTGAGCGTGGGAGTGCACTTCCGAGCTGGCCCTCACGACGCGCGCACACGCTCACGGTCCCCACACCAACGCACCAAGGCGCAATAGCCTTCCACCGTGGTTCTTCGTCTTCCTCTAAATGCACCCTCTCTTCCTTCATCGTTTCCTACTCCTTCTACTTCTACCTCTGCTTCTGCTTCTCCTTCAGCTCGTTGTCGTCGTTTGATTCTTGCTCTCGAAAGGACGAGGGCGACAAGGAAAAAATGAAGGAAGGATGGATGGACGAACGGAAAGATCCGAAGAGAGAATCAGACGTATCGCAGGACGCCAAAAACTACTCGGAAATTCCAAGGGGCATTCACTCATCCAAGACCGTTCTCACACTGCCGAGAGACAACAACAATTCGGGGCGCTGGTATTGTCTTTCTCGAGTCGATTTACCGCTGGTTCCCCCTCTTTCGTAGTTCATGAACGACTCGTGCGTTCGTGGCGAGGGTCGCTTAAAAATGTCGAGGGAGAAGAGGGGCTTGGAATTACTGTGACGTCGGTTTGGATGTCGTACGACCTTGTCGGGATTTATTCGAGGCGAGTTGGCAATGCCCAAGGAGGAAGACGAAGAAGACGAGACAGGATTGTACGAGGCATAGGTATTTTTAACAGTTTCACACGTTCGCCACATACCGACCACATTTTTCTTCTTCGGTTGCTTTCAGACACGTATGGGTGAGATTTCGATAGAAACTGACGCGTTGCGCGTGTGTGTTGCTAGTGAACGTGTCAAAGCAATGTCTACGACTGTTCTCTAAAAGTTCTCTCAAATTTGCTCGATCTGGATAATAAGGATAAGAAAAAACTGGGCTAACTTCCATCTCTAAATGCGTTGGTGATCGATTTTCTCTCTTTCATCAAAGATAGGAATAGATAAAAAATCCGCGTTGACCTAAGAAACGCATGGAATTGTCTACGTACGAGGCCAAAGTTTAGAGAGCTCGAAGACTACTTTGTTAATGGTCTTGGCGCCGCGAGTCGCGAACGCATTATCGCGTGACTGGAGGAAACGCGAAGACTTGTTGTAATTACCATTATCAAACGCGAGACATCCTTTTTAAATCAAGAATACGCACACGGCTCAACGTTTCTTTTTTCACGCGCACATAAACGTATGCATCATGAACGCGCATCCTTCGGATTATATTCGAGAAGAATGCGTAGAACCTCGTAAATACGTAGAGGCGAGTCAGGAAAGGCCGATGCGTTCCACGTCCTGATGGAAGGCGCGCAACTATCGAGTTCGAGCGAACCAGGTGTCCCGTCTGGCCTCTCGAAAACGAAACCTGCCTAATGAACGCGCTTATCTTTCGATGTATCTTGCGAGAACATTAGCACCACCGTTAGCCGATCTTTTACGAGTCCTTCGAGCACCTAAAACAAGAGGAAAGCAAACCCATGCCTGAAACCATGGAAAAGCATGGTTATTTCGAGCTACGAGTCGAAGGTGACAAGTTCGACTTCAACGCTAAGAATGTCAACGTAAATGGCACGTCAAAGTCCGAGCAGTGTCCAACGTGGGCCGCGTTGCGTCCGAAACTTCAATTAGGAACCTCGACATTTTGGGGCTGATCTCTTACGAGACCTTCGAACTTTTACGAGCTCCTAAAATAAGAAGAAAGCAAACCCACAGCTTCGTCACTTCGAGACACGAGTCGGAGGCGACGAGTTGGACACTATCGATGTCAAGAAATTCAACATAAATGGCACGTTGAGATCCAACGTCCAACGTTGCGTCCGAAGCTCCAATTAGGTAAGAACCGCAACATTTTGGGGCCGATCGTCTTTTCAGGCGCGGTAACGAGACCCTCTTCGCGTGCAAGACGTCGCATTGTATCGTCGTACGCGCGTACGCACGAACACGCGCGCGTCGAATATAAATTCGCTTGTGCGAGAGCGCAGCTCTCATTACCCAATTTAACGAAACGCTGTCGTATGTGCATCGTTTGCCATTCGAAACGGTTTAAGTCGGTAAGCCGACACGACGAAGATGATCGAGCGAACGAAGAGAAAAAGTAAGGCAGAAACGTCAGCCCCGAACAGGGAAAAAGAAGAAAAAAAGAAAATAAACGCAACGCGATCAGCCTTCTCCGGAGGATAACGAGACTGCTGACAGGACCAATTTAATAACAGTCGCGAGTTGGACGTCTTTGGATAAAGGAGAGTCTTTCTAAAGAGAACAAATAAGGTAGGATCCTCTGCCCTCTCAGGAAAACGATCAAACCCAATAACAAATTCTTCCTCGGTTGGCTAACTAACTAGCCATTGACCGCGGGAACCCGAAGAGAACGAATAAGCTACGATAAAGTACAAATAAGGTCCCCTCTTCACCCCTTCGAAAAAACGATGAAACTTAATAGCAAATTCTTGGATTAACTAGCTAGCTAGCTAGTTAGCCGTTGCCAACGAGAACTCGAATGAATTTTCTCTGGACAAAGAGTCACGATAAAAGCGAACGTTTTGGTAGGAACGTGAAAAATGACGAGGGAAGAAAAAGCGAGGACACGTCCAGTAAAGGAGGGGCCTGGCTTTTGGCCGAACAAGCAGCAGCAGCAGCAGCAGCAGCAACACCAACAGCAACACCGGCAACAGCAGCAGTAGCAGCAGCCGGGTATCAGCTGTGGAACAGGTGCCGAAGGCGGTCAGAAAGAGTCGGGTAACCGGCGTGTAGCAACGCCAAGCGACGTGAAACGACGACGACGACGACGAAGAAGAAGAAGAAGAAGACGAAGAAGACGACGATGGCAGCAAAAGCAAGAGCGACAGTGGCGATGGCGGCGGCGGTGGTGGCGGCGGCGGGAGCCACGAGGCACGCGCCAAATCGAATGAAACGGCAGTCGGCCTGCACAGCTGCTGTTTAAGGCAAGCAGGCAGGCCGAGCAGGCCGTCGTCGGCCTCTTGAAAATTAAAACCTGCCCCACGAATGCTCTCAACGCCGGAAGACCATTATCCTTAGCGCGCCGCTCGTTCGTCCGCCGTTTCCGAGTCTCCTTCCTTCCTTCCTTCTTTCTTTTTCTTTCTTTCTTTTTCTCTTCTTCTTTCTTTCTTTCATTCGTCTTCTTCTTCGTCTTCTTCTTCTTCGGGTTGGCCCAGAACGGAATCCGGTGAGATGAGTTCTTTCTCTCAGTCCGGATGTACTTCGTCTTCCACCTCGTTCTTCTCGACATTCTCGTCTTGTTAACCTCCAAATCCTGACCTATCGCGCGACGAACCGTTGCTCCAAGATCGATTGCTTACGCGTGTACCATCGAACGCAAGGTTACGTCGAATTTCCATGAAGTCGACAATTTCCGTTTCTTCGAAGATTTTTGGTGATTACGAATAGTATTGGGTTGTCTGGAAAGTTCGTGCCGATTTTTAAGAAAATTTTTTTCTTTTTTCGAAGAAAAAAAATCAATTATATAATATATATAATTATTTATCTTATATATATAATAAAATATGTAATAAAAAATATAATATAAATAATAAAATAATAAATAAATTTATAAAAAAACCGAAAATCGGCACGAACTTTCCGGACAACCCAATAGTTTGCAAAACGTACCTCGGATTGACATCGAGCAAAGAAACAGCGAACGCGAGATCGCGAAGTCGTTGGATTCAACGCGAGCAACTCGGTTTGAAATGAAAATTCGAAAATCGTCGGAGACGCGACATCGCTGTAACTTCGCCGTCTTTGGAAGACCCGTAAGAAAGATTCGATCGTCTTGGCGAAGAAAATCGCCTGCATCGAGTCGAGAACGTTCTCTGGAGTCGCTTGATGGCGACATCGATCGCGATGAGAACGCGTTTCTTTGCCCATCGTCGTCACGATAACGACGGACACATCGCGTCGAATTTAACGTCGTCGTCGATCTACTCGATCGTCGATCGATACGATCCACTTACGTAAAGGTAACGATATCGCAACAAAGATGATAATGCCGATGAAATATTCATCGTTATAAATCGCTCGTGTTTTCGTGGCTAATGCGACTGTTCCACTGTTTTTATTTCCAGTCCTTCCTACGCAAACGCTCGATATTGTTTCGATCGACGATCGACGATTTTTATGCACGCGTTGAATTCGCTTTCGAAAAAAAGGGACAGAGAAAGAGAGAGAGAGAGAGACTCGAGAGCATCTGGCATGACGCACGAGAGAGGCAAAGGATCTTTTTACCCTAAAAAGCCCTTCCTTCCTTCCTTCCTTCTTTCCTCTCGCAGAAGAGTTGCGTGGGTACGCGGAGGAACGCGGCAATTGTGCGATGCGCGTTAGCAGAAAAAAAAAGTAGAAGAGAGAGAGAGAGAGAGAGAGAGAAAGCGAAAAGAAAAAAAGAAGAAAAAAAACATCCTCGACGGCAACGAAATCACGCATTGTTCGGTAGACCGCTGACCTGCGAACTCTCTCACACTCTGCCTCTCCTTGACGTTCGTGTATTGCGTACGTGTTTAAATTAAAACGTGGTATTGGTGCGATGCATGCAGAAAGGCCATAGGTAAACTAGCGCGATGCACGGACGCATCGGACCGGAGCTTTACAGGGATTATTACGTTCGTCGTCGATTCGACGCCGATAAGATCGATTTTCGGAGGAGATCCTCGTTTCCTTCGCCTCCTCGTTTCGTCATCGAGACCGCGAATCGTCGATATCGTTCTTGAAAAAAAAGAAAAATATATATATTCGATGCTTTTCGGCGCGCTCTTCGAGTCGCGATTTTCAATTAGATAGAAATTATTCGATCGTGAAAGAAATGTAGCGTGATCTTCTCCTTTCCTTGAGTGTGTCAACGAGTCGGAAAAGTGACTATATTTCGGCGAAGGTGAGGAACAATCGAAGGATGGGAATGGAAAGGATCGAAGATTGCGCTGCTCGAAACGAAGAAGATGAATGCCTTTCGTTCGTGGAATATCGGCGTTCGAATCGACCGTACGAATCGACTGTACGAATTTACT
>JAITYT010000247.1:174951-195133 GCA_025433975.1 Liostenogaster flavolineata | reverse complement strand
CATCGTTGAAACGAAAGTTTGGCTCGATAAGTGTTATCCGGACTCTGCACCAGGAAAATCGACCATTATTAACTGGTTTTCTAAATTTAAACGTGGTCGTACGAACACCGATGATGCGGCAGGCTCTGGTCGCCCAAAAGAGTTGGTTACATCGGAAAACATCAGAAAAGTCCGCAAAATTGTTTTAGCAAATCGTAAAGCGAAGATGCAAGAGATAGCTGACACTCTAAAGATATCAAAGGAACGCGTGTCGGATAATTAAACTTAACATCGATCTATAGCGGATTTAATCCAAGGAAAGAATTGTTAATTCGATGAAACGAACGCAGTACAATAATACGACAACGATCTTGCAAGCAGCAACGTCCGTTTTTCGACACGAAAGAAAGAAACGTCACGATACGTATCACGCTATTGCTAACTGAAGGGTCAAAGAACCAAGCGATTAAGGTTCTTCTCCTTTTTCTCCGTTTTTTCTCCTACTCTGCATTTCCAACGGTAAGGACAATTCGTAATTGCGGCGTATCAACGGCGCAGTGACGACGGAAACCGTCCGTCCATCTTTGACCTTACGTAAGAGCGTGAAGACGAGTTCGTTCCGAGAGAGATGGGAAAATAGAGATTTGGAAAAGGACATTTATATCTTGCCACTGAGGAACGAACGCGAAGAAACACGTTTCGATTCAACGCGAAGTTCGATGTCGGTTAACACGTTGAACACCACGCCGGTCCCTGCGGACCGCCATTGGACGATTCGTTCGCATTACGCTGGACCAACTTGCGGTAAACGAAGTTTAGAACTAATTCGTATAAATTGGATTAGTGTTTAACATATCAGGAAATCATCGAGTCGACTACAAAGGAAGAAACGAAGGAATCATAGCTCTTTACACTCCGAGCCATGTCATTACCTATCAGCTTTCGGCGCCATTTTGTCGCAGAAACGTGCGCTTAATTTTGGAACGAAGTAGGGTATCATAATGATGCGTGACTTACGTGAATTTGCAGACATCGAGGATATTTGCGAACAAAAATCAATATTTTATTTCTTATAAATCGTTCGTCAAAAATTGATAAATAAATAGGTCGGAAATTTCCGATTGTTTGTTTGCGAACTTACAAAATGATGTTTACCAAAAGAACATCGCTTTTCCGATTGTCTCACTTGTCAGAGCAGAAATCTGTCCGTAACCGTCGTAAACCGTCTTTTTTACATACTTAGTAATTGTACCATGCTTTGATTTGATTTCTTGCGCCATTTCGACGGAGAACTTCGAGAAAACACGAGTTTCTCGAAAAGTCGCGCTGGAGTGCAAAGGGTTAAGCGGCAGTGGATGCAAATTTTCGAACTTCCCTGCGTTAAGACGTCTGGAAAGAGATTTCCCGATTCCAATAAGGACCGATCGCAAGAATGGTTCCCTCTCTGGACAACGACAAACACAAATCGCGAAATGGCGCGACGCTGCTGCTAAGAAACAACCAGCAACGCAGGAAAAGATCCTCGGCTCTATCCTTAGCTCTATCCTTGACTGAAACCTTGAAAGCCACGTGACTGATGATCAAAACCCAGGAGATTCGATTCCTCTCCCTGCCTCGACCATCGATCGATGAGCGACGTTGGTCACACCGATCGAGACGGAAACTCGTAACGTGACGCATCTCGAGTGTCCGAATAAAAGAAGTACGAGAAATAACTGGATGAACTGGAGCGGCGGGGGAAGACGAAAAGGCACGAGCACGGAGGACGGACACCGAGGAGAGGAGAGGGTGCGAGCGTACGGCAGAAAGATTATGAACGGGCAGGATCGAAATATCGCGCATATAAATAAACGTCGTGCTAGCGTAAATAGAGGCTACGTCAGTGGTGCAACAGGGCTGCGAAAAGTAGCGGCGCGTCTTTCGGCGAGGCGAGTGCTTCGCGCGCGGACGACTCGGCCGCGTTAGTTGCAGCCCAGTTGGACTTACTAGAAATAATCCATGCCGAATAAAACGAGCGGTTCGGTAGATTCTAGCGCGACTCTGTCCTCTTCCTCCGGCCTCCTTCGGACTTCGGGGAAGGAGCGCGTGGGTGATACCTGCCAGCTACTTCTCTACGTCCACCAAACGGTCGGACCAACCGAGTCGCGTTTATATCGTAGTTGGTGAGTTCGCGCTAGACCCTGCCAAAGTCTCTCGGGATGATAAAGACCCAAGAGGATCGTCGGTTGGCTACGCGGGCACTTGGACAGGCAAGAGGAATCGAACGGCAGTCGATCGGCCGATGGAGGATGGCGCAACGACTCGGAAGGCACCTCATTGTTGACACGAAGAAAGCTAGCAATGGCGGCGACGGGGATCGAAGGTCGCTCGATAAATATTCCTCGTCGCTGCGTAACGGTGTATTTTCGATTTTTAGGTCAAAGTTCAGCGCTGGGACGAACGGTTATACTCTTTTACGCTTTTCCTGAAAGTTGATTTCGTTTCCTCGAAACTTTATGACGGTTAATCCATTAGGATTGAATCACGAGCGGGAAGAACGTCGACGACGACGCGGAACTTAAGTTGATAACTTTAGTTAACTAAGAGTTAAGCTGATGACAGTGACCGATTTCGAGCCTTCGATCCAAGGTTCGTCTACTGCGCGTTGATCCCTAAACCTCGGACCCGGATTTCGTCGAGTCAAATGGGAAGGGGTTAATGAAAGAGTCGACAATCATCGCTGATCGCTGATGATCGAAGAACGAGAACAGGGACGAATTCGAACGCGCGATAGCGAAAGTCGAATTTCCAAGAGAGGTTGGAATATCCCCTTGAACCAAGCCACGGGTTTGCGACAAGGATTCCAACTCGTTACTATAGCGCGCTATAAAAAGTGCCAACGTTCGCGGTATAACGAGACGCGCTAGCCAAAGGAGCCACCTCGACTAGATCAACCACGCGGACCAGGCTGGAGCGATTCCCGATTCCACCAGCTACCACCTACAACCCATTAAACGATCTCGATCGCGCAAAGATCCTCGCTCGAATCGATTGGAGCGACATCGGATCCCAATATCGGAGATCGGTCCACCCACCCAAGCAGTCCGGCGTAAAAGCGACAAGAAAAAAATGGCGAAAGATCCCGCGATCGAAATCCCTCGACTTCCCCCCTACGGATCGAAGGTGTACCTGGCGTGTGGGTGGTCGCGTCCAAGGACACCGGCTGCGGCACGCCGGTGTTCCGGGGTATCGCGTGCTGGTGCGGATGCTGCTGGTGCGGATGCGTAAGAGGTTCCGCCTCCTGGTACGAGGGATAATCGGCGTAGAAGGGTTCGTGGCCCGTCATCAGGGTGTCCAGCATGTGGAGTACCATCTCCGAAGATGCGGCGGCGACGGCGGCAGCCTCGACCACGGAGGCGGAGATGGAGTTGCTGGAAGACGACGAGGAGGAGGTGGCGGAGGAAGAGGAGGCTGCTGCTGCTGCTGCTGCGTTCACGTTGACGCAGCCACTCGTCGACGACGTCAATGCTGCACGATGCTGTTGGACGAGATCGTTGTTACCGATCGCGTAATTGCCGACGATAATGGCCGGCGGCTGCCCCGGAGGCCGCGACCCCGACGTCTCGACGCTCACGACGCCCGCCGTGACGTCGTTCCGATGATGCCTCACCTCGTTCACGACGATTTACCGATCTCCGATCAACTTGCGATCGTGCTTGGAACTGTCGAACAAAACGCGAAGACTGCCGCTGGTTAAGTTCGCGTTCGCGTTGACGCAGCCACTCGTCGACGTCGACGACGCCGCACGATACTGTTGGACGAGATCGTTCTTACCGATCGCGTAATCGTCCACGATAATGGCCGGCGGCGACCCCGACGTCGTTCCGAAGATGCCTCGCCTCGTTCGCGACGATCTACCGATCTCCGATTCACTTCCAATCGTACTTGAAACTCTAGAAAACCAAACGAAGCCAAGTCTCTGCTTCGGTGCAAACCGAACCGGACGCCGAACGACACTACAACACTTCTTTCCAGGTTCGAACGTTCCTCCTCTAGCAAGAACCAGCCAGAATATCCTCCCCTAACCCCAAAGTCTCTTCGCTAGAGGTTTTCTCAAGACTGTGGGGTTCCGTCGACGAGTTCCAAACGCGTCCAGGAGGAAACGGGAGAAAATCTTGGGCAAAGACCGGACGCGTCCTTCGGTTTCTGCTTCCCTCCTGTCTCAGGAGCATTCTTCGTCGTCTCTCTTTCTTAGATGATCCTTCCGTGAAGATCGCTCGAACGACGCTTGTACGACGACAGGCCGTTCGCGCGGCGACGAGTCGCCGTCTTGATCATCATCCGCGTGGCGATCGTCGCCACCTTCATCATCGATATCCCCCTTTGGTCTTGGCGACTCTCGTTCGTCCAAGTCCCATCGTCGTCGATTGGGACTCACCGGGGAAGGTTTTAGGCCTTCCTAGATCACCGCTACGCGTTACGCGCACCGATACACCCAGGACGAACGGACAAACGGACGGAGTCACGCACGGAGCTTCGGTAAAGCGATCGATCCACTTGGTCGTCGACAGCGATCAATGGACAATCGTCGACGCGAATATCTCGAAACGACTTCCGGTCGATATCATCGCGATTCTCCCCCGCGACGACGAGATACGACGATCTCCTCCTCCTCCTCCTCCTCCTCCGCCGCCGTCTTCTCCTCTTCCTCCTCCTCCTCCTCCTCCTCGTCTTCCTCTTCCTCCTCTTTTGGCTCCACCTCTTTCTTTCGCGCGGCTTCTCTCTCACTCGCGGCGGAGCGCGTTATCGTCGAACGGACAGCAGCGGTAGGGCGCCGTCGTCTCCGTAGCAAGCTACGACGACGATTTCGATCGACCATCGACGATCATCGGCAGAACGGCCACCAACGACGCCCTCGACGTCGATGGACGATGCAGCGAAGGACGGCAGTCCGCGCGGCCAGGCGCAACAGGTGCTGCCCGCGGTCTCCGACGACTCGTCGCACGGTTTCCTTCTCTCCTTTCGTCGCGTCCTTCCCTCGAGGATGCCAGGACACTCAGGTACGATCGTAGCCTCCGTTCGACGCCACCTCGACGACGATGACTCGCCGTTCGCGTTCCATCGATTCCCGGGTCTCCTTTCAGCCAGCGACGCACCAAGAAGCGCCTCTCGGCCCGTTTGCCTCTTTGCACTCTCCAACCCCCGCCTCCACGAATCTCACGACGATCGTCACCGCGACACTCGCGACCAATTCCACCACTCGCCACTCGGCCAAAGAGGAAAGATCGAAGATGACCAGGTCGACGTTGAATCGAACGACGCTGGGGATCGGAAAGGAGTGGAAGGTGTGGGAGAAGAAGACGCCAGCTGGCCGAGGATGGTGACGGAGGGGAAGAGAAAAGAAAGAATAGAAGAGAGAGGAAGAGGGGCCAATCTTCACAGAAGTCAAAGAGAGATTCGTTTCGCGTGCACTCTCCACTTGACGTGAGCGCGCGTGTCACTGTGACGAAGCGGCGTACCGTTTCCGCTCTCCGGTTCTCCGCTTTCCTCCCTTCCCTTCCCGCGCCCCTCGAAGTACCGGCGAACCTCCCTCCCTTTTACCCCTCCTCCTGGCGCTCTCTAGCGCTCCCACTCGTTCTCCATCTCTCTCTCTCTCTCGCTCGCTCCTTGGTAGCCGATAGCTCCGTCGCTCTCTAGCTTCGTGCCTCTCCTCCTCGCGCTCCTGGCATCGTTGCACTATCCTCGTCGCACCCTCCTCCCCTCCAGTGGGCACCGCGACCAGCTGCACGCCGCTGCGTTTTCGTTTGGTACCGCGTCAAGCGCCGCGCGTCGTCGCATTGGCGGGGTGGTGGAAAATGCTCACTGGTGGGGATGAACGCGACGCGGTAGGAGAGGTTCGCCGTGTTGCGTAAGCCAGACGAAGACGAAGAATGGATATATGATGGGAAGGAGGAAGGAAGGAAGGAAGGAAGGAAGGGAGCGGGAGGGAGAGATTGAAGACGAAGCGGAGTGGTGGGGCAGAAGGAAGAAGTCCACCGCGAAGAAAAGGTAGATAGGAAGGAAGGAAGGAACTCGCGGCTGCAAGGGGGAGAATAGACGGATAAGAAGGACGAGGGGGGTGGTAGCGAGAAGGGGACATCGGGAGACCGCGAACGCCCCCAAGAACCTTCGACCACCTGCTGCCATCGACATGTCGTTTTCATTCGCGATAGAACAATTCTCTGTCTCGCTTCATCTTTGTGCCTTTTTTGTTTTGGCGGAAAGAGCTCGTCTCGAGCTACCAGCACGTGCCCAGAGTTCGTACTCGAGTAGGTACCGTTTGTAAGAACCTCTAGGACCTAAAGGTAGAGTCCTCTTCGAGAGATAACGACTCTCGTTGATGAGAAACATCGACGTCCGTCTAAAGATCGCTAGGGCGTGATCGATCGACGTCCCTTCCCATCGATATCGGTTTTGTAATTGTCGTTATCACGGCGTCGTTCTGGTCGTCGGTGCCACGTTTACAACTTTCCGTTCGGGCAGAAACGATCGCGGTGATCGAATAATTATTGTCATCAGCGATAATAATTGTAAGGACGATCGAGCGATAATGACGGCATCGGTGACGACGAGGATCGAAGGAACAGCGATATCGTCGGTCGTTAATTCTCCAGTACCGTGCCTAATTGTACGTAGGACTTCGTAAGGATATCGCGGACCAGCCAGCTACCTTCCTTCCGAGACGGAGTCGGACGAGGAATATAATTGCATCGGACGAAACGTCGGATAATTAGATACCGCGATAACTCCGCCAGTACGACGATGTTACTCTAAACTCGTTATTAACCTTTAAACACCGACACGTCCGAACTTCAAAGTGTTCGCCACGACTATTACTACCACCGCTACTAACGCTACCGCAAGGCAACGGAATTACAACCTCGCGGCTTTGATACGTGCGTTAAAACTCGATTGCTGCTACGATAAAACCCTTTTTGGACTTCGGCTTTTCCCTCGTCTTATTTTTTTACGCGCAGTCCTAGCCCCGGCCGATCCGTGAATCTCCGCGCGTCATCGTCCAAACGCAAAATCACGGCGCGGAGGAGGCAATCGAGGCCCCGCCGCTCTCGTACACGCGCGCTCGCCCTTTCCAGAGAGAAGGGCCTAGCCTATTTTCGAGAGGGGTGGGCGGGGCAGCGGAGAAGGCAGCGGAGAGGCAAGCGAGGAACGGAAGAACGACGAGAGGAGAAAGACGGACGCCGTAAGCCCGGGAGAGAGAAAGACGGTAAGAAGGCACAGACCGGATGCCAAGGGAAGCGGCGAGGGGACGACGGGGGTTTCTCTGTTCGGCGGTCTCGCACGTGATGCAGAGGGGACCGGAAGTGCTCGCTCCCTTGCGCCTCGTGCCTTGTCGCCGTTCCTGCCGCCACGACAAGGCCCCGACGATGACGACGACAACGACGACGACACCAATAGCAAACGGGGACTCGCTCGGAGGCGCCTGCACAATAAGGACGCGAGTTCTCCAGTCTTTCCTCGACCTCTTCTCTTTTCTACCTCTCTCTCTCTCTCTCTCTCGTTCCCACTTTGGCCTTTTTTTATTCTCCCGCCATTAATCGTAGCACGCTTTCAACCCCATCGGGATGATCCCATCGATACGATCCTCATCCTCGTTCGTTCTTTTCCATTCCTCGCGTTCGCAGAGACGTCTCCCTCTGCCTCGCTGCAGAACCACCCTTCGACCACTCCCCCTTCTTTCTCCGGCAACCCCGTCACCACCCCATTCCGTCGTTCTCGCGCGCTTTCCTCTTGTCTCTATTCCCTTTTCTTCTTGCTCGAGCCTTGCCCTGGCTAGGCCTACCTCTCCGCTTCTCGTCGCCGTCGTTGTTCTTCCGTCCGTCGTTCCCCCTCCGCTCCGACGTCGCGACGACGACATCGCTTTGGTAAGGACGCACGTGCCGACTCGTCGCGACCAAATACGAAATCGACTCGACTCGTAGATTTCTTCGGACTTTGGTTCTAAATCCTTCTAAAAAGGAGATACTCGCGGTCAACAAGGACGATAATTTTTTTAGACATTTCATCCTTAACGACCAGGTTTGTAGGAATGTTCTAGAAAAATTAGTATTAACTACAAATTTCATTTTTGACGAGGACCCGATATTACGCGCTCGTTTTTTAAAGTCGTCTTCCCCGCTTCGGGAGAAAAATCAGCGACTGGATGGCGCTCGAAAATTGAAATTCGTCGACGAAGATCACGACGATCATCGTCGTCGCTTCCTGTTGCGCTCGTGACTTCATTCCATTCCTCTGATTTCGATATCACGCCGGGAATAAAAACAACGAGCCGATAAACCTTCCAAAGATACGCGCAACGCAGCCACGACGACGCGTCATCGTTGTCGTTGTAACCATCGTGGGCGTGCAACGCACGTACCACCACCTCCTTCGTACGTTAAGTTTCCAGGCGTATTCGCGACGATATCTCCTATCTCGCGTTCACCATTCGTGGATTTTCTTCGTCGAAATTCATTTCGTGTCTGTAGAAAAGCTCGAAACGTCGTGCGTAAGCTCCGAGTTGGCGATCGGCACCGATCCGCCATCCATAATCATTTTCGTTAGGTCGCATCGGCATCGCGAGCCTGGAGTCGCCATCTCGAGGAATCTCGAGGAGACTATCAAAGTTAGGTTAAAAGGAATTAGATTAATCACAAAAGGAGGCTTACGCATCGTGAAAAATCTGTAGCGAGGTATTAATTCGCATCGGAGGCAAAGTCGACGTAGAGACGACCAACAGGGCGGAGGGACAACTCGTTAAAAACGAGGAAGGAAGGCGACGTTCGATAGAGCTCGAATGGAGATGACGAGTCCGTTTGGAACCGACGCGATTCGAGTCGGTCTTGCGAGATCTTACGTAGACTAACGGTGGGCAGCAAGAAGGGAAGGGAAGGAAGAAAAGGAAGAACGAGTCGGAGAGAGAAAGGCGAAAGGAGTTCCATACATCTGTTCGATTCCCGGTTTCTAGCTGGCCTCCTCTCCAAGTGAGCAACAATGGCCTCCGCGCGGCAGTAGGCCGAGACGGGGTGCATTTATGGCTGCATTTATGGCTGCTTTAAGGGAGGAGCACTCGAGGAGACATTATAAAACTATCTTACGCTCCTGGAATATTGGGGTAGGACTATTACCACCACCGACACCGTCGTACCGTCGTTAATGCGTCGCTACTACACCACCACTATCTCAACTTCTTCTGGTGCTGCTGCTGCTACTGCCATTGCCACTACCGCTGCTCCTCCCCTCCTTTACCCCCCTTGCCCCGGTTCTACCTCGAACTTCCGGTTGTAACGTGAGCTTCCATCTTCCCCTACCATCTCCTTCATTCATCGTTCTCCTACTTCTCTCTCTATCTATCTCTCCGTGTCTCTATCTTTCTCTCGCTCTCTCGGCCTCCCCTTGCCCTCGGCGTGTCGCCGTCCCTCCCTCCCTCCCTCCCTCCCTCCTTTCCCTTTCTATCTTTCTCGACGCTCGTTGGCATCGATCCCAACGTTGAGAACGACACGACGACGAATGACTAGAAAACGAACGCGAGAACGAAGACGAGCGAGAGACAAGAAGTGGACAAAATAAAACTTCCAACTTCAGGACTATCTTTCTCTCTCTCTCTCTATCTATCTTCGGTACGAAGGAAGGTAAAAAAACGCGCGTATGCGTGCGTTTATGCGAGAGTGTGAGCACGAAACTCACGGAAAAGCATACAACCGCCGTCTCGTCGTCGTCGTCGTCGTGTCGTGAGTTCTGAATGAGGCAGAAGCCTTTGTAGTTTCTCTCTCGTACCCGGAGGCCTGCGAACGGAGGCGCCGTACGACGCATGAATGAAGGAGTGAATGAATACAACCTGCCTTGGCTCCGCTCCTTCCCTTTCACCCCCTCGCCCTATTACGTCCTCCTTCCCATCCTACGTTCCCTTTTTTCACTTCGTCTGTCTCCTTTTATCCCCTAGCCCGCGCTGCTTTCATTTTCCATTTCATCACTTCAGTTCGATTTCCTGCTTTTTGCCCTTCTTTTTAAAGATTCTTCCCTACTCTTATCAAATATCGGCACGAAAATGTTCTTCGTTATTGTCTCTCTTTATCTTCTTGCTCGCGCTAGCTTCATTTTCAATTTCGTCGCTCGAGTTAGACTCCTTCTTCTTCTCCTTCTGTCTGTCTTTATCTCCTTGCTCGCGCCCCTTTCAATTTCGACATCATCCCACGAGTTCGACCCCCCGCTTTTTTCCTTTCCATTTGCTGCTTCTTCGCTCCTCTTATCCAATATCGGGACGAAGACTTTTTCGTTACAACGGTGGGTTAATAGGATAAACCAAGTAGAATCGAAGACTGCGTAACGACGTAGGAAAAACCGCGATAAATTCGTGCTATTGTTATGCTTTAATCATTCTAAAAATTTAGTCCGATTTGGTAGGCTTTGAAGGGCGTCGCATATCGCGTACGATAATAACGATTCTTAATTCACTCGAGAAAATCCGTATAAAATTACTGCAACAGTCATCGCAAAAATAATGTGGAAATGTGGCAATTTCGTGGAATTTCTATGTCGACCTATTCGTCTTTTAAACTTACTAAATACATTCATCGGAGACACAAATATTCTCTTGAAACAACAGATACAATCGAAACGCCATTTCTTCGTAAAAAAAACTCCAAAAAAGCTCCAAAAAATCCATTTAGTTCCTAGCCAAGAAAAAATTCGAAACTTCTATCGGCCTGCCTGTCTTCCTTGCTTCCTTCGTTCGACTTTATCACTTTTCTGCCAACGATAAAAGCGCAACCTCGCAGATCCGTCGGATGAATATTTTATAAAACGTCGTCGACCGATCCCATGGTCAAGCTAAGGACGGTCTCGACACATCGCGATCAGAATGCCGCGTGGCCCAACGCGATTAGTTAGCGCGCCGATGGTTGCTTAACAAATAATCATTGTACTCAGAGCGGCACCATTGACTAACCTTTCCCATAAAGGTGCCAATGGCGTCACGGTGTCGGTCCTTTTTTGGTCCTACGTGTCAGTAAACCGTAGGAATCGTTTTGCGCACGGGTATTTCGTCCCCTTCGTTCCCCCTTATTCGACTCGTCCACGTCGTCCAACGTCGTCCACGTCGGTCTCCTCGCTTTGTCATCGTCTTCGTCGACTTCGAGTCGTCGCTCCTTCGTTATAACTTTTAACGTTAAATTTTACAACGAAAATCTATCCATCTATCTAACTTATTTTCTCTCTAATTTCGGAACGATGAAGTGGAGAATTTTATGACGAAAAGTCTGTTACAAATGCTTCTTCGAAGGAATATTTTTATTACGGCTCGTCTTATAGTTTTTCTTCTACAATCGACAGGAATTTAACCCACTACCCGCCGTGATTCAAAAACACACAAAAAAAATTAAAGTAACTTTGAATTTGAAATTTGAAAATGTGTTTTTTTTAAAAAATGGGACCTTGACGCCTAATCGATTAAGAGCACCGCGAATTCGTCTCGATTTCCTTTCTATCAAATTTTCCCGCGAGTTTTTGTGCGGCTAAGTTCGACTTCTTCTTTTCTCATCGTTTCGTCGGCGCTCGCCTCGTCGTCGAATCTTCAAACCTATCTTTAAAAATATTCGAAAGAAAAAGAAGAAGAAGAAGAAGAAGAGAAGGAAGTTAGTTTCTTCAATTCTCGTTAACTCTTGAACTTGATCGTGCGCTCGACGTCGTCTCTCGGTTTGGTCGTCCGTCCGTCCGTCCCTGCGTTTGCCTCCTAAGATTTTAATTTATGCGCGGTCTCGCGCTCGCGCGCACTCTTGCGGGCTCCGTGCACGTGCGAGGCGATACGTGACACGCGAAGCGACGAATACACGATCGAACCTCGCGCCCGTCGTCACGTATAGCACGCGCTACGAAGAGAAGACGAGGGAGAACGATCGCGATCGACTCGGGTCTTTTCTACGTACCAGCGCTCCTTTCCTCGTAAAAATTGCCCCAAAGCCTCCAGTTCGAGCACTACTCTCTCTTTCTCTCTTTGAGAGATATTTTTTAGATTTTTTTTTATATTTTAAAACGATTTTAAAACGTTTTTTTTTCCCTCCTTTCTTTTCTTCAATCGTCGAGACAAGAGAGAAAAGGATACAGAATTTACTAGGACCACTTCTCCACGAGTCGACCAAGATAAAGATCAAGAGAAACATCAAGAGAAAGAGCGCCTCCTTTTCCTTGTAAAAACTGCTGCAAAGCCTCGAATTCGAGCACTTTTTTTCTATCTTTCTTTTCGACCATACGTTCGAGCGTTCGCAAAACTCGTAGAATACGAAACAATTTTTTTCCTTCGCTTCTTTTCTTCGATCGTCAAGACAAGACGTTCGATAGTCTCGCACACGAGAGAGAAGGGTTTGCGCAAGAGACACGTCGAAGTATTCGCGTATCGTGATTAGTACAAAGGAGTAACGGGTACATGGTGTATGTCGTGCTTAAAACGATCGGTATACGCTAGGACAACGAGTCGGATAAAGAAGAAATAACGAAAAACATGCAGAAAGAGAGAGAGAGAGCAGTATAATAGACTCATTATTTCTGCTTGCCGGTGCAAACTGTTACGTTATGAATCGCAGGCTCTTCGAGGTCTCTGGTCTCGACTCTCGCTTATCCTCGCTTTCGACTTCCACGTGTCGGAACCGATACACCGGTCTACCGTCTTACGCTATCGTTTTCTATGATACGCATCGCCGTGGACGTTGTGTGGAGACCGTTACTCCAATCGTTTGGAATCAGGGAACAGGCAGAGCCGAAGAAATCTATTCGACGTCTTCCCCGATAGCAGAGAAAATTAAATGTTTCCATTTGGACATTCCCGAATATCGTAATCGTCACGTAATCGTCACGCATAGTGTATAATACATCGGCATGGAATAATTTGGACACACTCGGATCCCATCGTCGACGAGTTGGCGAATCGAGCGTTCCGTCGTTTTTTCCGTTGCATCTTACGTTTGCTCGTGCTTCGATTTAAATTCCATTATTTAAATCGCTACGATTCTTTTAAATATGCTCGACAGTTTCCTCGTGGAACGATCAACAGGGAAAAAGATTCGGACGAAAGCATTTCTTCGTACTTCCTTTTGCGTCGAATAAAGCGACTTTGCCGCTAATTCCTCGTGTTAAGCTAGAATTGAATTTTGGCGATTTTTCTTTTTTTATTTATTCTTTAACTTTGCATATCAATCGACGCGTAATTTTCTAGATGTCTAGAAAGGACTCGATCTCGAGCAATCCAAAGATTCGTGATGCTGGTAACGTATTATTCGCAGGAACGAAATATCGTGATAAATGATAATAGCAATCGGCGCGTAGTTTTCTAGAGGTCTAGGAAAGACTGGATCTCAAGCAATCGAAAAATTCATGATGCTAGTAACGTATTATTCGCAGGAACGAAATATCGTGATAAATGACAAACTACCGTGTCTCTCTTTAGTCGCCATTTTCATTCGCCCTTCCGCGCTTCTTCGCGCTCTTTGGGTTATTTCCCCTTTTTCAACGGAGCGTACGAGGCTAGAGCACAGGGGCACGGGGTCTTCGTCTCCTCGTCTTCGTCGTCGTCCATTGTCCGCGGCGAAGCGTGCAGAAGGCCCGACTTTCCCTCGTTCAGCCACGGTCACTGTTGCGATGACGTAAGGCCCCGTGGATAGGTAATTCTTACCTACGCTACGAAGACTCGCTTTATAATCTTCTCCACCGTTCCATACGGTTCTACGCGATAGGACGGCCCTACGCGCGATACGGTAGGTGCCAACGCGAAAATCCCAGTCCCCATGGGAATCTACCCTGTCGGAATAGCGAACGAATCCGCAAGTTCGCTTTCCAGCAGAACGAGTTACGTTTCAGCCGACTCCGCTACAGGATTTGTCACTATTACTCCGTTGAACCCACGGTAGGTGCTAATAAAAATCCTGATACCTATAAGAATTTGATTTATTGGAAAAAGAAGAAGTCGAGACTCTGACTTATTCAGAAAACAAAGAAAATGGGAAGTTCTATTTCGATCGAAACAAGTTACGTTTCAGCCAACTCCGCTACAGGATTTGTCACTATTACTTCGTTGAACCGACGGTAAGTGCTAATAAAAATCCTAATACCTATGGGAATTTGATTTATTGGAAAAGGAAGAAATGAGGAAGCTAGCCAATTGGCCAAATATAATTTCACTATCATCGACCAATCACGCTGCGAAGATAAAAGGGAATCGAAATGTCGAAACTAGCGTGGCTCTCGCGTCGTTATTATACGTGCGAGTCGACCCGGTTTCGTTAACCTCGTTTACGGTTAAAGCGTGTTATTGAATGGACGTTTCATTTCCAGTCATCGCGTCAATCCATTATCATCGAATCAATTCGACGGACTTCCATCGGATTTCGCAGCTTCCGCGTCACGATGTCTCCCGCATTTCTCGCGAATCCGAAGAAAGAGGACGAGAAACGTGTCGATCTCTTGGAGAAACAAACCGAACGGACGATATCGAATATCCGTTCCAATTCCAAGCGGACGTTCGATACACAGAAGCGAAAAATTAAAAATAGTTCCGCTTCGTTCGACTTATTTATACCTTCGTCGCGATTCCATTGTTACGCCATTTCCGCGTTGTCTTCATCCGCGCTCCTCGATCCCTGGATACTCGTCGAAATCGACGCAAAGGCGGCATTGCGAACTTAACCCTTAATGGAGTAGATTTCTAATCGATAGAAGTTCAAATAAATTGTGAACTCGTCGAATTTATGGATTTTCGACCGGTTCCTCCGATCAATTAAAGGTGGTATTGCGAACTTAACCCCTGATGGAGCCGATTTCTAATCGGTAGAGGCTCGAGTGAAATCGTGGACTCGTCGTTGGACGATGGTCGGCTGTATTTACGTGACAACGTAATATAGACGATGGCGAGGAGGACGAAGAAGTCGAGGAAAAGGACGAAACGCTAAACGAGAAACGAAGAGTGACGATAATGAGAGGCTTGTGGCAACACGTGCAAACGCCGCCGACCAAAAGAGATGCTATCAGCCACCCTGACGTAACAATGAGAAACTCCTTTGGCGTCGCAACGCTTTCGTTCGCAACTCTGCAATCTGCGAAATAAATAAAAACCTTCGTTCTTCGCTGGGCGAATTCAATGACTACGGGACAAGTTGAATCGCCTGAACATCTTTCTCTCTCTCTCTCTCTGTTACTACTAGAGAAAGAAATACTAGGCAAGGGAGAGGAGGAGGAAGGAAGGAAACGAGAACACGAAGCATCGTTATACTGGAAGGATAAGTCGAAATCGCTTCTGAATTCTCGGTCTCGAGCATCTAACTGTCAACGAGAATATCGCGTCACCGGATCTCTTCCATAAATGCAGGATCTATTCTAATATTACTTTCAATGAGCAAATAAAGTATGTATTTGCGTCCTCGCAAGAATGGCGTGGCGCAGGAAGCGTCGATATAGGACGATTATGAAAAATAAACGTAAAAAAAGCACCTGGAGGATATATAACCGTCGACTTGGCTTTCGATAATTTGCTCGACGTTGGCGAACGAAGTGGACGCAGACGATTCCGACGGAAGTTCGTTCGTTAAACGGGAGAATGTTGTAGTTCGCGCGAATGGCCAAAATCTGCGCGATTTATCGCCATGCACGACGCACAGACGTTTAACGCTTAAACGTTGTAAATTTTAACAGATAGACGAGGAAGCCGCTGGAGGCCACGAATATTTTCTTCTTCTTTTCTAAAAACGACGCAAACATTCGTTTTCATTACGGTCGACTTAGAGACTAACGGAATGGCAACTGTAACGGTTAGGTCGACCTAGGTTTTTTTTTTTACATTAGCTAACTTATTAATATATATATATATATATTTATGTTGGCTTCGATCGAACGCTTACATTTACATTCGAATTAAACGTGTTGACGGTCCTTGAAAGAGTACAACATTCGACCCGTTCAAAGTTTAGACGCGGCAAAGTTTAGTGACGATTTACGTTCTAGCAATTATCGTGGCTTCTGCTAAATGGTTTCTTCTTTTTTAAGGTCCTTTTCGGCATAGGTCCGAGCGAATTATCGAAGGCGACGAGCAAGTTGCGCCGCTGCTGGTCGCAACGCCGCAAAAACGACCATGGAGAACGATCGAACCACCAAGTGTGCATAAATGTTGACCTTGAGACAGACGAGTTATATCACGTCGTTACGGAATAACGTCGAAATCGATTCAGACTCGTTCCGCCGTGCTCGTCGCTGCACTCGTTCACTAAGAGCGTCGGGCAGACGAGCGCGCCGTTCCACCCAAGATAAGATCGCGTTACGAGTTAGTGCGTAACGCAAAATTCGCCATCTTAACGTCCATGACGCGCAAGAATTAATTCTCAATTCCGTCGTTTTGCAAAATTCTTCTCGCATGCTGTAAGAACGTTTACTCGGCCGTGTACACGCGTACATTCAAGCGATCAGACCCACGTTCCGATTCCAAGGTAGGCCAATTTTCTTACGAAAGGCGAATTTCTATATGCACGATGGTCATTATCAACGACTTGACTTCTAACGGTAATCCAACGGTTTAACTTCCTTGGAAAAAGAGAGGATTTGGAGTAGAAGATCATTTCCATTGGCCGTAGTGACGTATTTTCATCAAACTCTTATTCTTTTTTGTACGGAACAAAGACGTCTCCGATTAACCTGTTAACCGGTTATACGAGAAACATAAAAGTAAAAATAAATAAGCATCGTTTGTTTATATATATATTACGTCTAAAATTACGTAAAAATACGTATAAAAATATTCGATACTTGTTTTAATAAAAGGGTAGGACATTTCTAATCACGGATCATCGATCGATCGAAGATGGAAAATATTACGTCGCGCGAATAAAAGACCATTTCCTCTAGGCACAATGACACGTTCCTTTCACCCGACTCGTTACTTTGTTTCACGTAGAGCCAGAACCTCTCTTATCAGGAACAACCAATCGATCCAAAATGGACGATATTACGACATATAAATAAAATACCGTTTCCTCTAGGTACAGTGACACATTTTCGTCAGACTCGTTACTCTTTTTTTATATAAGACCAGGACATCTCCGAGCGCGCATCATCGATCGAAGTTAACAACACTGAAGGGGATTCCAAGTACGCAGGAGGAATCGAAAAAGGCAAAAAAAACTCACCGTCGCTGTGGTACTGCCGAGAAGAAAGCGAGACTGCGCCGGAAGAAGGTTGTATCGGCGGTGGTGGTTGTGGCTGCGTGCCACCAGCTGTCTGAGAGGCTGGACCGGCCGAGGAATTGGCGGCGCTAGCTCCGGCACTCCCGGGTGTCGCTGGACTTTTATGCTCCGGAGTTGCTACTTGCTGTTGATGAGTGTGATGATGCTGCTGCTGCTGCTGCTGCTGCTGCGCCGCAGCTCCTTGGTAACCCAAAAAATCACCTAAGTCTGGGACGCAAACGCTCTCGTACAAATTCGCCGGCACGTTCTCCAAGGAAGCTTTCGCCGCGTCGACGTCTGAGTGAAGGAACCAACAAAAAAAAGTAAAAAAATAGGGAAAGAGGAAAAGTCTGCTGGCGCGCTACGGCGGCGCCGCGGTTCTTTACCTTTCCCTCTTTCGTGATTTCGGTCGAACGAGCGAAAAAGTCCTAAGGCGAGCTTCGAGATACGCGAAAAGGGAAATTCAACGGAGAGAAGAGAGACAAAGACAGAGAGGGAGAGACCAATTGGTGAAAACTCCCTCGTATGAACACTCTTCCGTCTTAAGCATTGGACTTTGCTTGGATTTCAATCGACTGTCGTGAAATATCGTTAGGTCGTTCGATCGATAAAAAAGAAAAGACGCAGAGACCAAGAAGATTCTCGATGTTGAAATAATCGAGCGATTTCGACGAAACTCTTCTTTCGCGTATATATGTAAAAAAAATATACGATGTATGCGTACGCGTGTAAGATCGTTTCAGTTGGGAAAAAAGGCTCGTCCACGAGGCAACAGGAATGGCAACGACGGAAGCATTATTATCTTCGTACGTGGAGACGATAGCGCCTTAAATGGCGACGCAATAGCCGCACGAAGAAGAAGCAGCATTGCGTCGTTAGGTCGTTATTAAATGTTTCATATTATTTCCAGAGGACGATTTTAACGCTCACGACGACGACAAAGAAGCGACCAACGCTAATCGCGATCAACGATTTAACGTAACGCTCGCCATCATTACGAGCGCCGTAGCGCGAACGAGACAGCCGATTGGTGCCAGCGCGCCGTGATTCACCGGATAATAATTAATTCGGTTCTAAGAAACTGTTTTACGTATAAACTGGTCTCTGTGCCTACCGATGAGGAATTACAGTTTTTATTTCGAACGGAAAGGCGCTTTACCGAACGCTGCGCGCCAACCACTGATATCGGAATTACAAAGAACTTCCATTAACTTAGAACTCACGCAGAAGCATGCAAATTACCAGGAAAATTTCCATTTACCTCTACTTGCGTAGAGCGTATCGTAGAAACCGAATTGACGAATTCGTTTGGGTCAGTCGCTTTCGAAGTCGAAAACGTCAAAGGCAAATCTTCGAAATAAACTACGGCCTCGCGACGAGGACGACGATAGTAACGACGTAGATGCGCGATTATCGTCATCAACGATGATATCGATGGCAATCTTATTACCCACTTTACGTAGCAGCGAGCGTTATTAACCTTCGTATCAGCGGAAGTGCGAATCTGCCATTATCGTCGAAATAGAAGGAGAAATATTCCATTCTTCTTCGTCTACGTTCTTTCGAACTCTACTTTCATCGATTTCGAAGAAAAGTCGGAGCAGAGGCAACGCGTTCTCGCGGAGAGTCGCTCTCGAGACCCGAGCTTTCCACGCTTCCCTTCTCCCATCTTTGTCTTGCGTCGTCTTTTTATTATTATTATCACCATCATCATCATTGTTGTTGTTGTTGTTGTTGTTAAGGCTTAAATGTTTTCGTTTTCTCTTCGAGCGATTTAATCGTTTTCGCGGCGTTTCCTAATATCCGTTCTCGTTCGCGGAATCAAAGCGATTAACGCGAGAATCGCGCGACACGACGACGTACGGACGGTTGGAAAAGGCCGCGGTGCATCGATGTACGCAACGACGCCGTTAAAATTACCGTCGACCGACAGCGAGGAGATCGAGATCGACACCGACCGATCGACGCTTCGATACCGTTGCGAATATTAACCGTCCGTCCGTCCGTCGGTTCGTATCGATGCGACGTAACGCGCATAGGAGGCGATGCGAATGAAAATGCATCCGGTTCCAGTCGCTTCTGGAATATCCCAAATATAAAAAATAAAATATTTTTGTTTTCTAATTTTCTTATTCATTCGTGATCGTTCATTGTCAGGGAAAGGTGCGAAGGTCCTTCCTTACGAAGAGAGAAGGCGCGTCTCTTCGTATCGCGAAAATCATTCGCGTTTTACAACTGAAATCGCGATAGGAGGTTACACGAGTAAGCGATTCGCGTTTACGCGAGTACAATGTTTAGAAAGTGGAACTACATTGTGCACGAAAATAATGAGTTTACAGCAGACACTCTTCTCTCTCTTCTATCCCTTTTCTCTTAACAACTAAGGCGCAGGGAAGCAGAAGGAAAGAAAAGGAAAAGGGTAGAGAATCGTTGGACAAAACGTAAATGGACGGCAGTTACCGATTATCGTACGCTTCGTTTTGCCTCTCACCTACGCTCTTTCTCGATCATTGACGTCGATCTCGCGCTTGGAAAAGCGCGGCCAGGCAAGTAGTAACTCGAGTTACCTTGTAACGGTTCTTCCACTCGTTTCGTTCGTTCGCGCGGCGCGCTTCGTTACGAACGAACGAAATGTGAAAATCATCGCGAAGGTTAACCGCTTCTGCGCTACGCTATTTTCAAGAGAACGACGTTCTCTCGCGTCGATATAGTTGACAGTTCGTCACGGTCCATCCTTCTCCACTTTTTTCCTACTTCGATAAGACAGCTGGGATAAATTTTGAGAGGACGACTATCGCCTCGCTCGATCGAGCAACGATTTCACCGACGATCAGACCACGTGAATAATCGATGAGGAAGCGAGGGATTTTGCTTAACGGGAGAGTTAAATCACGTGCGAACTTCCTCTTCCTGTTAAATCGTTTACCTACCATATTCTTCTCCTCTTTCGTCCTTTTTTTGTTACTATCTTCTTCCTTCTTGTTCTACACCTT
>JAITYT010000247.1:146465-162327 GCA_025433975.1 Liostenogaster flavolineata | reverse complement strand
GAGAGAGAGAGAGAGAAAGGAGAAGATCAACGAGTGCACGTAACAAGAAGATAAAACGTTACAAGAGGCTCAGTGATCGCTGTAACGAGCGCAACGATACGCTGACTCGTTGCTTACGTGTCAGTGGATCCGCGAGACGTAAGGTGCAAGAAGGAACGCATCTCCGTTCTTACGGGCACACGGACGAGCCAACACGGGCTTAAATTCGTATGTATGGCAGGTGCTACCTCGCGACGTGATCATCGTACCATTTACATTGACATACTTCCGACTCGATCGAGAGATATCGAGCGATCAACGACGAAGATTACTATTTGCCAAACAGCTCTTTGCCTCCTCGAGATCGATAAGTACGATTTTTAAATACAAATAAATAGGATTGTATACGTAAATAAATTCGTTCGGAATCTACGCGATGCAACGAATAAATACGATTTCAGACCTAAATAAATAAAATTTTAGACGTAAATAATCTCCTAGCAGGTGACAGCAAATGCAGCCACTCGCACGAATAAATATGATTTTAGACGCAAATAAATTCGTTGCGAGTTAAGCCAAATTAAACGGAGGAACTCGCGTGCACCTACGACACGTAGAGAACAGGAGAAAGTGCAACGTGAGCGGTGGAGTTGGCGGATCGGAGCGTCGCGTCGAGGCTGACTCGACCAGGTTCACGGAGGTCAGAGACGGAGGTGATCTGGCCCCGAGGAGGGTACGAACCCGGGGCCATGTAGACCGGAAGTAACGTCACACCCGCGTGGCTCTGAATGCGCATACCGGATGCGTGGCACATCGGCTCCCCATCGTCGCCATCAACATCGCATTCACGATTCCTGCGCATCGTCGCCATCGTCGCGTAAACCGATGAGCGTTTTTGCATCTTTGCCCTGTCGAAACGCTCGCGAGAGGAGTCGGAGGAAGCTCCAAAAAAAGAATTTCCTATTTTCCGTAGATAGGAAGAAATAGCGAACGACGATCGCGAGATACTATTTAAAATAAAATGTAAGAAGGCGATTTAACCACGATGCCAATCCGGCCGTTCCTAAGGATTATCTTTTACCTCCGGGAAGTTAATAATAAAAAAACAACCGTTAACGTTAATATTAACGTGTTAATATATTCGTATTGACGTTTAACCATTTTTCGTGAATAGCGCGGACTGATATACGCCATCTTTTTTTACTGTATTTTATTTTATTTTGTCATTTTTTTATTATATCATTCTTTAAATAAAGGAACGCGTTGCTAAGGTCAAAATGGGAGCTGATTTCGATCGGCTTCCAGCTTTATTTTAAATTGATCTCTCCATTCGGTTGGCTAAGCGTTAAGGTGAAATTATCTCTTTGGCGAGTAACGCTAACCGATATTAGCTAACATTTTTTTTACTTTATTTTATCGTATCACTCCTTATTATATACCGTGTCGTACAAAGGCAGAAAAAGTTCGCGAGTAGACGCCGACGACTGAAAAGGTCAAAATGGACAATTTTGACACAGCGACTTGCTTTAAATCGGGGAGATCTTTCCATTCGATCGACGGAGTGTTAAAAACCAAGAATCTCCGATTTAATTCCAGTTATACTAACTCCGTTCAACGTTTAATATTTAACATTTGATCCGGGAATCCGGGTTAATTTCGAGATTGAAGAATTCCGCGATTAGAATCGCAATTTTCCACACGGAATTACGAAGAGTCCATGAGAGAGGATTTAGAACGTCGCGTTGACTCGACTTCTTCGATCGGACCTCGACGAGAAAGGAAAAATCTCCGTGATGAAACACGTCGTTCGTTCCTTCGTTCCTTCGTTTTCTATCCTTTTTTTTTCGTCTTTCGGGCGCGAACGTAACGTTCTTGGTTTTGAGTTCGCGACCGCGCGATCGAAGGAAAGGAGGAAGGCAAGAGGAAAGGGAAAAAACGAAGAAGAGGAAGACGGAACGAAACGAGCTACGATACACCACCTGTCGGTGCGTCAAAGGGAAACGAACGATCGTTCTCGTCGTAGTTTCTCGTCCTGCGACGACGAGTTCTCGGCTGTTAGGAATAGAAACCGCACTTCGTCTTAACGACGTAATTTTATCGTTCGTTAACGCGGTCTCTCCTCCTTCTCTCCTTTCTTTTCATTTTTCTTCCCTTCCCCTTTCCATTCTCGTCGTTTGGTTTGGTTTCTCCCACTTTCCCGGAGCTGATAAATAGATCGTCGAATTTTGCTCGAATTTCTTCCAATTTTTTCCCCCGATTTTTAATGGCGCGAAGTCGAAAATCGAGGGGGATTCAAGTGCTCGAATGGTCGAGATCTCGAGCCAGTGTAGGTCGATCAACGAAAATTGAGGCGTTGCAAAGGTATTTTTGAAGAAAAGAAAATTGTATATCTACCTTTGGTTATGTTGAGACGCACTCGTTCCTTTTCCCAAGAGGCAAAGGAGGCTTCGAGGGCCTCCGTCATCTTTTTGTTGGTGCCAGGAGTTAAAGGCGGTACTTGCGCCGGTATATCTGGAACAAATCCAAAAGAAACAGCGACGTCAAAAAGAGATCGAAAAGAGGCATTTCTGGCAAGGAGCAAAGTTTAAGACAGGTACCAAGAAAAGTTTTTCGTTCTTCTTACGATCCATCGTCGTGAGAAGAATGGTCGCTCGAATCCGCTTAAAACGAAGCCAAGTGATTCTCGTCTAAACGTTCCTCGTTGTTTCGTAAAATTGACGCAATTCGAAGTTCAAACGATTTTTTTAAGCGTATTTCGAACTCGCCTTTCCAAACGAAGCTAGACGAGACTTTTCGTCGAAGCATTTTTTATTATTTCGTAAAATCAACGCGATTCGGAACTCGAGTACGCTTAAATTCTTTGTCCTTCTTCCGATCGATTCTCGTCAAAGAATCTCAAATTATTTAATAAAATCGACGCGATTTGAATCTCAAACCAGCTTAAATTTTTTATTCTTCTTACCATCGAATTTCGTCAAATAATTTCTCATTACGGATTTACGGATGCGCATACCGCCGTGAGACGTCACTTGAAACGAAAAGACTCGATAGAGTTTTACGCAAATACGAATATTCAAGTTGTTTACTGATAAGCTTGTACAGTGTGATATTTTTTAAAATGGTCTAGAATAATTAGTGTCTCGACGTGCACGGCACATCTTTCCATTTTCGTTCGAACGAGACGGCCGAGTTTCTTTCTCCTTTCGTACCCTTTCGTACGAACGCGACAAAGTCAACGATTATCCCTCCAAGTCGAAATAAAACGCGTCCGAGTAAGCGATCCAACGGCTCGTGCGACGTATTCGAACTCGCAAATACAGTGCAACCGGGCGACGTTCCCTCGTTCGTGCGCGATCCTCGCGTGAAATTAAGGGTAGAGAAGGAGAAGGAAAAGAAAAGAAAAAAGAAGGAGAAAATGAAGGAAAGGGAAGACTGAGAAAGGGCGCTCGACGATAGACCAGGAGGCCGGTGCGTCGTTTACCTTTCGAAGAGCAACGGTGCAAAACGGCTAAGAAGGGCAGCGTCAATGTGGGTGGTTGAAAGAAAGAAAGAAAAAAAAGAAAGATGCAAAAGCGAGAAAGACAAAGGCTAAGAGAGAGAGAGAGAGACAGACAGAAACTTTTTCCATGCTGAGAAGAGAGCTTAACAGTATTTCTCACAAGCGCGTACTGCGATAAAGCGTCAGTCTATCCGTGCGTAAACGTGGATTTACTATGTACGTGTTGGTGGATGCGCGCGTACGCGAGTGAGCAAAAGCGAGAAAGACAAAGGCTAAGAGAGAAAGACGGACAATTTTTCCATGGCTGAGAAGAGAGCTTAACAGTATTTCTCACAAGCGCGTACTGCGATAAAGCGTCAGTCTATCCGTGTGTAAGCGTGGGTTTGCATGTGTGTGTGTGTTGGTGAATGCGTGCATACGCAAGTGAGCAAAAGGCGTCAGGTGTCGCCGAGCAGAAACGAGGAGCAGTACTAAGAGGGAGGGTGCGACGAGGAAGGCGAGAGACGAAGAGAAGGAAGAAGGCACGCACCATCCTAGATAGCATCGTCGTAAAAGAGGGGTGCAACTGCCGGCGGGGCAGGCGCAGGTGCTGCGAAGCGGTAGCGAGAGTAGAAACGGTGCAACGGTAGAGGCCGATCGTGCGACTGTGTTAGTGTTTGTGAATCGAGACTGTGTTGCGAGCGTGAGGCGAGGCGAGCAATACCGATGCGCTCATCATGGTTAGCTATAACGATCATCATTGTTAACCATAGCGATCGTCTTTTTAGTCTGAAGCGCTTTGGTGCCGTTCGCTCGCCTTCTTTTTCTATCGAAGCGTCTTATGGGCTTTGCGTCAATTTTTCTCGCGATGGCGTCCGTACGATTTTTTTTGCGACATCGACTTGCGATCTAGGGTAGGTAGGACGCATGGAAGAAAATCATGGAAATATCGAAGATCGAATGGTTTCGAAACGATTCTTTTTCTTTGCCGATCCTAATGAAATTCCTTTGATACGACGTTGTCCGTGGAGGGAGCCGAAAAGCGTCAAAGCGGACAAATATAGTGGCGGAGTCTCTTTGCTCTCGGAACGGTAGGGGAGGGAAAAGGGAAGAAGAAAGCGAAAGAGACCGCCGAGCGCGACGCGATCGTTCGAGTCCGCTGGAAGTTTCCTGTCAAGGATTCTAATGGGACGAGAGATTTTCAAAAGCACGTTCCAAGATCGTCGTGCGCGTCGCCGTAGCGCCGAAAGTCCATTAGGTATGGATGGCGTGCACGCGCCTCGCCGCAAACCCATAAACGTCTCACGCATGCGCATACACCACCTCTTAACCCTCTATCGTTGCCGTCGTAGTAGTCATTCGTCGTTATCGTCGTGGAACGAAGGACAGGAGAAGGAGAAACACAAGAAGAAGAAGAAGAAGAAGAAGGAAAAAAAAGTTCTCGAACGTGGCGAATCGAAAGCCCACGTGCCACAGGCGCAACGCTGCCAACTTCGTGCCAGGAATTCGCAATGGGTTTCGATTTTACCGCGATGACGCTTCTAACGTCGACTCCTATCGCCTGGTAATTGACCCGTCTCCTCCTGGACTATCCCAGCATCGCGAATCGTTCCCTCCTAACCGCGTAAGCTCGCGTTGAACGCTCCAACACCGCCACCACCTTCTCGGTTTGCCTCGTTTCAACGTTTCGTCGCCCTTATTCCCCCATTTCCCAGCGGAAACTCCACCAACCGTGGGACGAATATCGACTTCTGGAGCAGCGGGATTATCTAGTCGCGGACCCTATCTCGGCAATTTTTCAAGCGAGACACGAGCCATCGATAAGAGTAATTCGTTACCCGATATTGACTTCTGCCTTTCTGCTTACCGTTAGGCCGATTTCGCCCGATCGTTGAACCAAGAGTCGACGAATCCTCGCCAACGACTATCCAACACCGTGTTTGGAACAGTCGCGAGACTCTAAGTGGACTCTAGCAAGCACACTCGAACTCGAGCGAGAACCGCGCCCTAATCCTCCCCCTTTTGGGCAGGTGCGCCGTGTACTCCTCCAAGGATACTCGACGAACTGCTAAATATAACCGGAGATACCTTCGAACGTTTACCGTACGAGCGTCTGTTCCTAACCATCCATAGAGTGAGAAGGATATATATTATATATATATAGAGCGAGAGAGAGAGAAAAAAAATATATCGTCCACGAGCTAGGCTCGATTGGAGCGTGAGATCGCGATGGACGAACCCCGCGTATCGTCGACTGGTGGACGTGCGTTAACCTCGGTCACGAATTTATTAGCCGTCGAACGTAACGGCGACGATCCGACCTGGAGAGAAAGAAGATCGTTATCGCGCTCGCTCGTACGTTTCGATTCTCACGAGGGGCAGGTGGCACGTACGCCTCTCGTCCTTAATAACGTTACGACGACGAGCAGAACGACGAATCTCTTTGCATGCGAATGCCTTGTCGGCTTCGTTTCCATATTACCGATATATATGTCGATCGTCGGCGTAGATAGGTCGATCGATCGATCGATCGTTGGACGGATCGACGGATCGTCGTTCCTCGGAGAGGGACTTTATCGCGTCGCGCACGAGGTCGACCAATGCTCAATCGCATGGAAATGCAAATACAAAGCGACCCGCGGACCCACGGCGACACTTGACCTCTCTCGTTCAACATAAATTACCATAGCTTGTTTTTTATTTCGCGGCCTACTCGCCTACCGTCTAATTATGTACCTCCGGATAAATATTTACCTTTCGCGATAACCTTAATTGGCTTAAAAAACGTATTCGTAGTCGAGAAGGGCGAAGGGAACCAGCGGAGGGAGAAGGGATAAAGGGGGGAGGAAGGAAACCCCGCGGTGCTTAAAGTAGGGGAAGAGCAAGCGAACGTTCTTCGTTCTTTCTCTCTTTTCTTTTTCGTCATCTTCGGTTTCTTTGTATTATTTTTGTTTCGGTTATTTTTTATTTATACACGTTTCGTCGGTGTCGTTAGGTAACCATTTTCGTTAGGAGCGAAAAGGTTCGCGATTCTATCCGTTTTCGCTTCTTTTAATTATCGATCGAATCGAGCGTAATTAAAGTGGACACCTGCGCGCGATTAATTTCGAGTGTCCTTTGCAGTCTTTTAAAGTCTTTCGTATTCTTGAGCAATTCTTTGTAGTCTTTTGCAGTCTTTTACAGTATGAACACCTCCGAAGTTCCAGACATTGGTCGATCGTCGTGCAGCAAGACGAATTCGTAACGACGACGACGACGACGACGACGACGAGGAAGAGGAAGAGAAAGAGGAGGTTTAACGACAGACACGGGGCACGCGCTAGGAAGCAACGCGGTCTGGTCTCGCATAGCTTACGTCTCGCTTCCTTCCCCATCTTCTTCTTCGGAGACCCATTTTTCTTTCTTCCTTCCTTCCTTCGTCTCCTCTCGCTTTTTCCCACCTCTTCTGGCTTCTCCTTCTTCGTCCGTTCTTGACGATAACGACAACTACGACAACCTCCGGGGCCATGATACTTCGGTAGCCAAACAACTGGCGCAGCTGTCCTGAACAAACTAGACGCGCAAGGACGCTCTCAAGAGCCATCCCTGCTCACGACGCGCTTCCTCCCGGCTTTCCACGAATTAGGAAAGTTAGCGCTTTGCCGTCGACAGGCGCAGGCCAATTTGTTCGAAGAATTAAACGCGACCGAACAGATGGCGGGTGTCCAGCAACTGCGCGACTCGATACTCGATCCCACGATCGCCTTCCTTCCCTTCCTTCCCGAGGAACGATTAAAAGTACGCGCGGATTCGCCGATGAACATCGCACTCGACGCGACCGAAGCAACAATCGTTTGCAAAAGGAAAATTATTCGAAGAAGAGTGGAGGGATAGACTTCGAACGAAGCTGCTGCGAAAGACGAATTTCATCGAAGGAACATCGATATGCACACGCGTACATACATCCATACATTCGTAATGTTCACATTCATAATAATAATATGAAAGGCACATCCGCCTTACATTTGGGATAGGATCACGAAGAAAAAGGACACTCCCGTTACGCCGAGAGTCTCGTCATCGTCTCGATTCGGCGATTCTTTCGTCGTATTCGAATCGTACGACTTTCCTCCTGACCTCCGTCCCTACGTCGATACCCAAGAACGTAAAATTTCGCTTCATGGAAGACTATCTCTCGAACGACGAGCGATGATGGGCAAACAAACGCTTACGATGAGCCATACAACGACGGCGATTTCCAAGAGACAGGTTCCGAGTGGTAACGAGACCGTTCGAAAGACCCGACAATGAAAGAGTTTACACAAGAGTCATAAGGCGATACAATGACTTCATGGGAAATTTCAGCAATTATAACCGTATAGCGCTCTTGGACGAGCGCTTACACGTACACGCGCGATACGCGTACGCGACTTGATATTAGAAAAGCGTTCCATGCCGTTTCGCACGCCGCGAGAAAACGCTCCTACGGGCCATTCATTCGCACGGCAACCATCGTCGTTCGTCTCTTACGAACCACTTTATCCGTCGTTCCGATCTGTGTCGGTTTTTGCATTATGACCCAGTGAGAAGGCGGGCGGCGGGGGAAGGGGGCAAGATTAATTCATAAAGATCCACCGAGAGACTCATTCTGGTTTCCCTCCTTTCGTGCGATCAACGACGGATGGACGAGGCGGTTGCGTCGAGTTGCGTCGTACGTTTTTCCACGGACGAGCTTTCGAAATCGGAGAGTCGGTAGTTCGGTAGGAAATTAGTACTCGTGGGTCGACGATATGCGAAAAGAAGAAAAAAAGGGGATTGCATGAAGAAGGAAATGAAAAAAGGAAGAGATAAGATCGTATGGTAAGAAAAGAAATTGATCGCGTTTTCACTCAGCCTCTGAGAGTCCAACGACGTCATCTCCAAGTTTTCTTTACGTTCCTAGATTCGTTCGTGAACTCTACTACATTTTTAGAGTCCAAGAACGTCGAAAAACACGGAAATCAACGAAATATAGAAAAAGGAAGAAAGAAAATCGCATCGTAAGTCGACAATCGTCGAGAATCTCCAATTATCGACGATTCAAGAGCGAAAGAAGAAACATTAAAAAAAGAAAAGAGAGAGAGAGCGAGTGAAAAAAACAAGGACAGCGCACGAAGCATGGAGGAATGCCTGTTTATCGTCGATTCGCGTTTCTCTGGTGGCACGACACCGAATCTCGACATCCTGCCTGGACGTGGCGCGGTTCGCATCGAATAAATCGTATCTGACCGGTTGATTCCACGCTCGCATGATGCCCTTTGTTGCGCGTACCGTCGACGACCGATCGGATCGTGGCACGACATCGACCGTGAACACGAACGCACAAAGCTAAAGTTTCCACCTGTGCGACGCGCCGACACGCCATCGCCCGTCGTGTTCAACGACTCGTCGCTGTGTCGTAGGATCGCCAACGACCGCGGCGTTTTCTCCTACATCTACGAACATTCGCATCTGTTAGGTTTTCGAGTCCAATTTTTCGCCGTACGATCGATCCAATTTAGATCGAAATAAATAGGGGGAAAAAAAACAGACGTTTCGAGAGCTTCCAGATCGTGCGAAAAATTGAAAAGAAATTCGGAAAGACTCGAGGTGGATCGATAAATTGACGCGCTTCGGTCGAAATCGACTTGGCGTTGCAACGAGATTTTTTTTTATTTTCTTTTATTATAATTAAATAAGATCCATATCTCGCGCAATAGGAAATTCGGTGTCTCTCTTTTTTCCTCTTTCTCTCTCTCTCTCTTTCTCGTCAAAGCCATTTTACTGTAGATTCGGTGCAATTTGGAACGAAATAGATAGAAAAAAGAACAGACGTTACGAGAACTTTCAAATCGTACGAAAAATTGAGAAGAGATTAAAAAATACTCGAGGTAGATCGAGAAATAGACGCGCTTCGGTCGAAATCGACTTGGCGTTGCAACGAGATTTTTTCCTTTCTTTCTTTTTAATTAAATAAAATTCACATCTCGCGCGATAAGAAATACGGTCTTTTTTTCCTCTTTCTCTCTCTCTCCCTCTCGTATACGTCTCAACGTATACACGTCGATCGTGCGCAACAGGCGTTGAACGAACGCGGTTCAAGGGCAAGTACGGCTAAAAACGGACGGACAGACGTAGGAAGAAAGAAAGAAAGAGATAGAGAGAGGCACGCGAGCGAGCGAGCAGCCCCACGTGTACGTAGCTTTTTTCCCTACACCTGTTGCTCGACGATTCCCCCGTTACGAAGTTACGAGGGACGCAAGGGAAGCGAAGGGGAGCCAAAGGAGGAGGAAAGGGCTAGGGACGCCAGGTACCGGCGTCGTTACACGCGTTTTTCACCCTGCGTGGTCTCACGCGAGGTCAGAAGGCATTTCGACACGTCTCCAATTTCTTCCGATTTTTTCCTTTCGCTCGTCTATCGAATATCTTTACAAAGTAGCGAGAGAGAGAAAAAATAACAAAAATTCCGCACGTCTTCGTTGAAGGGAGCATTCGACAGTCATCCAAATTCTATCGCGAAAGAAAACAAAAGACACGTGATGCTTTTATCGACGGATCGTCGACCGACTCCCGAAGGACTCCCAAAGGACTCCCGAAGGATCGTAGGGTAGAAAGTGGCATAGAAATTTTCCATGACAACTTTTTATTTTCTACAGAAAAGCGACGTTTTCGAAGATCGACCGATTCCTTGAAAAAAATGACATCGCCGCTGTGCCATTCCCGGCAGATAAGATTTATCTCCAGCAGCAGTACGTTTGTTCACGGATACAAGAAGACGACGTGTATCTATCCAAATGGACCTGGACTACGCCCCTCGAATCTTTCCTAAAGAGCAGCGCGACCGGATGAAGCGTGTCGACTTAAAGACTCGGTCTTAACCCCTTCCCACGCCATTTTGTAGGCATAAAGAAACCAGACTGAAGTCGGTTTGGAATGAAGAGAGGAAGTGGATAATGACTATCGGGAGTTTCGTTATCGGAAAAATGTTTGAGCCGATTTTCTGTCCGCGAGCCTAGCTCGTGATGTTCGTGTTTGGGTTCACATCTTTATCTTAAGCGAACGACCCAACCGAAGGCGCTAATAAAATCGTCGGATTCGACTTCGATGTCGCGTCGACTAAGAGAGGGAAAGGACGTTAAATAACAACCGCGTTGCTAATAATCGCGACTACGATAACGACGATCCAGAGCAACGGAAAAGGAATTGCCCGGCTCGACCTGGCCATTTACGTATTTAACCGTATTCCGCGTGCGCGCGCGTACGTGGAATGTGTGAAAATTTCCAGGACGATTGGCCCCGCGTGTTCGGAATTTCTTCGAGGGAGCATTATCAGCCGTCCAGGCCGCAATTTATCTCGCGAATGCGAGCACAAACGGCGGTAGAACCGCGCGGATAATTAGCGGCGACGCTGGTATTACGCCAGTGACGTAGGTGCTGCTGATATCGGTGTCATCGATGCTGCTGGTGTTGGTGGCATCGATGACGTCGATGCTGCTAGTTTCGGTGATATTGGTGACATCGATGCCGATGATGTTGGTGGTGTTGGGTGTTAAGAAAACCCCAACGAGAAAAGACAGGACGGTAATCCCCAGCGTGGCTTCCTTCCATCGTCGTAATCGCAAATCGCGCCACATTCGAGCCGATAAAGAACGCCACTGTTGCCACCATCGCCACAGCCGCGGCATGGTATCGCTAGAGGAAAAACCGACTGCGGTGAACTTTCGAGAAGGGTCTCTCTCTCCTTTGACTAGCAATTGCCCAGACGCTCTCGACTATAATCTCGTCGATAGATTACAGGCAAGAGGCGACATCATCGTCGTTGAAAAGCAGCCACGCACCCACGTGAGATCCGTCATTGTTGTTTTATGATAAAGGAACATCGGTCGAGTTTCGCGCGTCCTTCCACGCGCATTTTCATAAAAATCTCCGTAAAAAGATATTCCATTTCAGTAATTTCTCGAAGAGGAAAAATCGCAAAAATACGAAGAACGATAGGACGAATTTGGACCTGGATGAAGGATATACCCACGTGGCCTATAAGCGCGATGGAAAATCAAAGGGAAAATCGGACGATCTACCAAGGAATTAAAGATCAAAAATGGTCGCTAGGTGAAAGAGAAAAGGGAGGGGAGAAAGCCGAAGAGGAAGAAGAACGCAAGGAATTCGGGGAAGAGCCATGGAGAGACGATAGGAGGAGTCCTTGGCGACGCGATAAGGCCAGTGCGTTGGTGCGTGTGCGCACACATTCCGGAGGATAGGGAGGAAGGGAACGGCGAGGAGAACGCGTTCAATACGCTCCTTGAAACGCGCTCTAGAGTCGAGCAACAAGTGGCGTAGCGCCATTGTTAGTCGATGCGATTATCAGGAAACCGCGTGTTTCGCCGTGATACGTGGTAAGGCCGGAGTGTGTTCCGTGATAATGGCGACGCGCGTCGTCGTTCGACGACTTCCTGAGGGACGACGTCTGCGCTCGTCTGCGCCTGAACGCTAGCTGAACGAGCAGAGGCGTGTTACGCACACGGACGAGACGACGACTACAAAAATGATGATGACGACAACGATAGAGTACGAAGTGGCCTCTCTTCGGGCTCTCGCGAATGAGAAAAATATTCCTTACGACGTGGCGCACGCGTACCTATCGCCAATAAGTAGATGCACGCGTTTAAAGGAGAAAAAGGGAAGGAAGAGGCCGGCGTATAGGAGAGCGACTCGCTCTCGCTCGCGAACCATGGACCAATTATCTATCGTACCACGGCTGATTAGCCGCTCTTCTCCAGGCGTACGAGATAAAGTACGCGATTACGATGAATCGGTTATCGCGCGTACGCCGCCACGACGACGCGATGACGAAGATGACGCCGGTGCCGTTGTCGGCCGTCCGCCTTATCCAGTACGACTATAATTAAAAACTCTCGTAATTTTCTACGATAATTCAACGATTTAATTCGAAGATCGCGCGATTATTCGTGCAGGGCATAAAGAAAATTAAAGCGATCTGCGTTACGAGTGAAATTGAAAATCGAACGAACCGATCCACGAGCATCGATCGACGATGAAGCACGTACGTCGAATCATCCATGGCAAAATAATATTTTATTATAGTCGCGGAGTACGTTGCGAAGTCGTTTCACCGTTCGTCTAATTCCGCGGATATCGCGAAGAAAAAGAAAAGAAAAATACGAGGCAAATAGGCTCGCGAGGTTTTCAATCATCGTGCCAATAATCTCGTGAAATTGTTCGTGCGAGCTCGGTGGGCGCGATACTAGTAGTGTTAGGTAACGGTAGTTATTAAAATTCGAATATCGATCCTTGAACATTACTTTATTCGACGCGAAGCAATTTTCCACGCACGGTCCAATCGGCAACCTGTCGAGTTAAAAAAGAAAACGCGGTAAAATAGACGCGAAGGATAATAGAATTATTCCATGCGATTTTTCTTATTTTATAATTATAATTCCTTACGATTCTCTGGGGATTCCCGCGCGATACTTTTTCCCCGGCCTAATATATTATATATTAAATGCAATATTGATGTTCTTAACGATCGATAACGAACGCCTACGACTCTTTATCTCATTTTTCAAAATGTAAATTTTGATTTGTATTTTACTTTACAAATTTGCATGAATTCGGGAGGAGAAAAAAATGGCGGGCTCCCTCGACGTGGATCGAGTTGGAGGAAACGTTACATAAAACGACACTTTTTACGTTTCGCGTTCATTGATTTCGAAAGAGCGCGTTGCGAGTCGGGTCCGACGCAATCTCGACGTGAGTCACGAGGCCTACGTGCGTACCCCGAATCTCCCGCTCGTTTCTACCGTTGACTATGCCGTTGCGACTGGCAATGAAAGTGGTTGGTAGTGTCGCCACGGGGCATCCGTCTTACGTACGCGACGACAGAACGAAAACGACGAAACGCCTGCCTAGCCGCTGCTGCTGCTGCTGCTAGTTCGACCAACCAAACCAAGAAACGATCGAAACGGTACGGTAATTCCATTATGTCTCGGTACGTTTCATGCCACACAGCCCGATGACGATCGTTACTTTCTCGCAGGGATCGCTGTTCCGCGAGGTCGGCGCTGCTGGGCGCTCGCTTCGCATAATAATCGGCGTTCCGATGCTGGTAGACCTCGCGCGAGATGAGAAGGCGCGAGGTGAGGACAAGGAATGCGAAGAAAATTGGGAGAAGGAGGAGGAAAAGGAAAAGGAAAAGATGGAGGATGAGAACGAAAAAAAAAGGACGAAAAGGCGCGGAAAAGGAAGACGAAGAAAATTAGAAGAAGAGGAATGGAGCGGGGAAGGAGGCGGAGGGGAAGGAAAGAGGGAGGAGGCCAGATGGAGCGACTACGAAATCGCTTGGAGCTGCCCGGTGATTATTATGAAAGTAGCCTAAATCACCACTTGGAAAAATACGAGTTTATCGGCGCGTGGTCCGTTGCATATCGTCGTATTGTGCATTGCGATATCGCGAGGTCGTTTTGCGAAGGAAAAAAAAGAAATAAAGAACGAAACTCGCGTGACTCGTCCTGCCGCTTTCGTGATCATCGCGGAACGCCGTGGTCGACGAATACTCGCGGAAAACCAAACAGAATCCATGCGTTTTTAACGGTGTCCGCGTTCCGAAAATTCTCTATTTTATTCTTCTTCGTCGACGGTCCTTTTTACGACGTTCGTAAGGCGTAAAAGCTCCAACTAGCTACGCTTTTTGAATTGCGCGAAATTGAATTAATCGAGGAAAAATGCCTGGTGACTTTCATCTCGTGCCACGGCAAGCTAGTTTACATATATCGTATAACGTATGTATTGTATATGTTATTAGTAATACGTCTACCGAAAACTTCTGTCCGTTTCGAAATAAAGAAACTAATATATTTTCGATACATTAATTAATATTTATTGGACAATATAATTTTCATCGTTGCTAATCACCTCTTCGCGTATATATCGAACTCATACGTAAAAATGCAATGGTCGAAAGAGTCAGTGTTCAACTTGAGACGACATTATATGACAGAACTTTTCGCTAAACCTAATGTACAATATATATTTAAAGGAGAGGAGAGAAAATTGACCGAAACATTAATTCGATCCCGAACCCGCGACGCTTCATCTCGAGATCTATGTTTGGAAGGATGTTTCAGCCAAGCAAAAAAGTAACTTCGACTTTACAATACGAAACAAAGCTCAATTTTGTCTACGAGAAACGAAAATGAAGCAATTACGTATTTTCAATTTTGTTCGACGGAATTATGCCAACTTTCTGGCAAGATTTAACCTCGCGATGTCGGTGTTGTTCATCACGACGCAACACCGTCGCGAGATTAAATCGAGACCTACTTTTTTACGCCCCTCCCACTCCTCCGTCTCGGCGGCACTCGACGAGCTCGAAACAATAATTAATAACTGCGAACTATCGGGCAAGGTCCGCGCAGTCGTAAGAAGAAAGTAAGCGAAGCAACGAAATCGCCGGCGCTCTTTGCTCAACCCCTGGCGTTCTCTCGCGATCGACGGAAGTCCGGGACGTACCGGTCTACTTCTTCCTCGCAACGAGCCACCACCGAACGCCGCTTCTTCCAGTCTTCGTACACCGATGCGTAAGGCAGTCGTTCGCGACTTTGTTCTCCGGATCGTTCGAGCGATTCGACACCGAGACGCGAAAGGTCCGAAGATACGAAGCGAAAATTTGAATATGTTTTTCGAAAGAGAATTTCTTTCGCTGAATCGTCCGAGTTTGTACAATGGCTCGTCATCGTGGAAACGGCTTGGATTTAAAGCAGTCCGGTGAGACGCGAGTTTAACTTCTGTCAGTCGATAAACGACGTCGGGTGTAAAAAGAATTTATTAAAATCGTCGCTCGTAAGGGAAGAATTAATTTTGCAGTTTGAGTGCTTACAATTGCAGGTGTAAGTAATTTCTTTGACTCTTTGGACTTTGTAGCTTGCCAGCGTGTAAACGACGTGGATTTAAAGTAGTTTAGCCAAACACGAATTTAGCTTCTGTCGGATGTAGGAAGAATTTATTAAGACTAAAGGTAGCGGCATTTTTGTATACCTAATCATATCGTAAACGGTCAAACGATCCCTTACGAAAAAGACGTTGTTTTTCAGAAAAAAAAAATGTACAGTTTACATTTAGCTTTTCATAAGCAATATAAACAATTAAAGGAAATTTTGAATAGGGTCGTTTGACCCCGCTTGGTACGTTTAGTGTTCAAATCGTCATTCGTAACGGAAGAATTTCTTTTGCAGTAGTATTTTATAGTTTTTATGATCACGACAAGAATAAATATTTTCTTTGGCTCTTCAAACTTTGCAGCTTGCCATTGTGAGAACGACATGGATTTACTGAAATCGTTATTCAGTTATTAATAAGTGTGCACCACGCATTGTTGTTGTATTCGAATAATGC
>JAITYT010000247.1:129073-143692 GCA_025433975.1 Liostenogaster flavolineata | reverse complement strand
AAGATGCTTAATACTTGCCTAACTAAAATCAACGTTTCCATCAAGCGGATCGACGACGGAAGATCGATCTTCTCGACCTTGAAAATCTCTAACCTCACTGTATCCCGAAAAAGATAAGCTACTCGAGAGCAGGAAGCGCTCCCTACCTCTGGCTCTGCCGAAGGACTTCATGGCCTTGATTCCCATCTCGCCGTAAGCGTCGCCACCGTAATCGACGTACATGTGAGTGGCTGCGTTATCTTGATAACGATCGCTGACACGCGGCTAATCCCGTCGCGCAGCGCGTAAAAACGTCACGATTCACACGCGAAGCGTCGCACCATCGCCGAGGGTCATCCGTACCGGCTCTCCAGGGCTAAAGGACGATCTTTTGTCGCTCTCCGCCTCTATCCGTCTCCCTGGTGGGTGTCGCGGTCTCTAGGTCGTATCACGACCATCGTTTCGCGGACGAACGGACCAACTGCGAGCGACGTCATCGAGGCCTTCGGAAGGCTGGAGAAAGGCCGATCCAACCGAAGCGAAGACGGACTAGGGCATCGATTCGAATTGGTTTTGCGTAATCGGCGTCCTGCTGGATGTCACGTGACTCGTCGTCCAGCGTAGATCAAGGTCGAGACGCGCCTCGAAGGGTGACGACGTCTTTTCCTGGTGGATCGATGATCGGACGAGAGGGAGAAGAGGAAGAGAGGCGTCCTCGTTTGGAGCGTCGTGACGTCTCGTTTGTCGTGTCGATGGTGATGCGGTGGTGGTGGTGTGGTGGTGGGTGACGACGATACCGTTGCTTCGACGTTCGGCCGCGTCCCGGTCTTCACCATGTGTTTGCTATCAATTCATAACCGCGAACCCGCTCGCGCTATTTCCGAGTACCCGCTTGCGCAATCGCTTCTGCGACGCACGAGCAACGGAGCCGAAGGAGGAGGAAGAGGAGGATGAGTAGAAGAAGAAGAAGAAGAAGAAGGGAGAAGGAGGACGGACGGTGGAACGTGTCGAACGTCGAGGTTGAAGCTAAAGCAACTAACGTTGAAAAAGAGAAAAGTAGAGGAGACCAATGATTTTTCAGACGCGAGACGTTCCCAAGAAAAATCTCTCCTTCCTTCGACTTCTGTTCTCCATTTCGAAGAACTGAACAACTGAACGATCGAACGACTTGACGACTGAACAGCTGAACAAGAAGGAAGAATTTACGATAGGACGATAATTGAGCCAAAAAAAGAAAGAAGGAAGAAAACAGCAGCGTGCTCTAGGTCTGCACTCGCGAAATTTGGCAAAAAATCGAGAGAGTTTGGAAGAGTAGAGCGGAGACGCGGGAGGTGGGAGACGAGGGGAGGGTCGGCGTGCGCGCGGTAGCCCACGCGACACGCGCACCAACCGAAGGAACGAAAGGCGAGGACGAGTCGCGTGGCTGGCTGGCGGCCTGACGGCGCAGCTTCTGCTCTCGCGGAGCGTCGCGAGTCGATGATACGCGCGCGCTCACCGCGGATCGACTATCGAACGACCGGCAGCCGTCAGCCGGCGGGCAGCGGCCGAGGTTAGAGAGAAGGCGTCACGGTAGGTAGGAAGAGGCACGCACTTACCTACCTACCTACCTAAGTACGCGCTTTCTTTCTTCCTTCCTCTTCCTTTCTTCGTTTCCTCCTCGTCTGGTTGGCTGCTGCGAGCTCGCAAAGCGTGCCGAGGATCGGCTGTCGAACGACCGGTCGATAGAGGTTAAAGGGAAGGCGTAGGTGGGAAAGGTAGGAATCTGCCTGCGTAAGGAGGCGCTTTCTTTCTTTCCTTCTTTTTTCTAGGTTCCTCCATGTTTCGGTGGTCGTTACGAGCTCCCAGTGCGGACCGAGGATCGACTATCGACCGACCAGTCGATAGGGGTTGAGAACGTGGTAGAAAAGGCGCCGATCAATTTACCTAAGTACGTGTTTTTTTTTCTTTTGTGCTTTCTCAGCTTACTCCACGTTTCGACGGCTGTTGCCAGTTCGCAACTCGTGCCGAGGATCGACTATCGAACGACCAGCTGATCGTGATCAGAAAAATAGCGTGACGGTAGGTAGAAGAGGCAGGAATCTGCCTACCTAAGCAAGCGAGTCGAAATTCGATCGAACGCTTTCACGAGTATCTAGGAGTGAAAAGAAGATGTTAAAGATCGAAGAAAGTAAAAATCTGACGGGTGAAACTGGCGTAAAAGACCGTGCTTCCTGGAGAAGGTCCTGGAAAGGATGAGAAGAATAAATAAATAAAAAGGACGAAAAATCGACTAACGAGATCGCGTGTCCGAGACGAAGACTAAGACGCGCTACGATGAGAAGAAGCGGATGATCGAGGAAAAGCGAAGAGTGGGAGGGAAGGAGGAAGAAAAAAGATGGAGAGAGACGGAAGAGAGGCGCTCTCTCGACTCCGGGTCGTCTCTACGGGTCTCGAAACCCCCACCACGTGGACGGACGGAGAGCGGCGCGTCGTCTCGGCACGGAACCTCGCTCTCCACGCTTAGTTTTATGAATGAACGATTCTCTCTCTCCCGTAGAGTCGAGTCGAGTCGACTCGAGTCGACTCGAGGCGTCCGCGTGCAATGTCTACCTCTCCCTTCGCTCTTCCTTTCGTCGTTTCGTTCTCCTTCCTCCTCCTCCTCCTCCGCAGCGTGGCTAGTTCCAAGAGAGGAGAGAGGAGAGAGGTCGCGCGGCTCGTATAAGCGCGCACGGAAGCTGCCGACGGCGTCGATGACGACACGAGGAACAACAGGGGGTGTTCGACTTCGTTCCATTCGATTCGGTTGGATTTGCTTCGATTTTCGACGTCGCGTCGATCGCGGTAACACTCCGAACTAACTTGGAGCGATTGCCTACCTGTTGGCGTTGATTTTACTCCTTTTAATCTTGTATTTAATTTTGGACTTAACTACTCGCGCCATCGAAATTTCAAGGCCGATTTAGCCGAAAAATTGAGAAAGAGAGAGAATGAAATCAGGCTGCGCTACCACGTCGCCTTTTCTCTCTTTCGTTTATTAATTCTTTCTGCCGTTCATTTATTATTAATATTTAAAGATGCACCACGTTCTGAAAGGCACTAATTTATCCAAATCAACGAGTAACGACTCGTGAGATCGCTGAGATATTAAATTTACCGAATTCGATAAAATATTTATTCACTGTAATCGCCATACGCTAAAATCGTCTTTCATTTTCATAAAAAGAAAACGACCTAATTCTTTCTTCCTTTCTCGCCTCTGTCAGAAAAATGAAGAAAAAATCAGAGACTGCGTTACCGCATCGCCATTTTTCTCATACTTCCTTTCCTCTCTCTTTCTCGTCGTCGAAATGTTTCCCTAACTCTGTTCACACCGACGTCAGTTCCAGCGCGATTTCCACGTCCAAGACGACCAACATCACCGCGAGATGGAAGGAGCTAGTCGGAGTGCCCTTTGGGGCACATGGAGGAGGAGCTCGAAGCGCCGATGAAACGTCGATGGCGTTATTTATGGACAAGCGTTCGGCGAAGGACGCGCGGCATCGTAAATTTCATCGTTCTCCAGCGTGAAAAATTCATAAGCACCGCGCGTTGCCCGACCAACGGAGGAATTTACGAGAGCGCGTCGTGACAAGGCGAGCGCACGATGCACGACGAAATCGCGGCACAATGAAGCTTCCTCGAGGCAGTGACGCCGCGTAAAACGCGGATCCCTACGCCATCGACGTAAATTCCATAGGAACGTCGCGTCGATCCACGGAAGGCTCAACTTCCCGCCGTCGAGCCTCGCGTCCTCCTCGATCAACGTGAAAATAAATGGCGTGTGCTGGAGATCGACGAAAGGGGGATGGCGAAGCTCCGCGAATACGCGCAACTCGCTCTAAGTATAGAATCGACATAAACGTTCGAATCGTGCCGATGCGCCCGATACCTCCACACCCTGCCAAACGTTTCGTCCTCCATATTTCCAAGGAGGAAAGGAAGACTTTAACCTAACGAATTCGTACGATATATTCGACGTCGTGTCGAGGAGTGAAATATCGAAATATTAACCTTATTTTTTTACCTTATTTATTATATCATATTTCATTATTCGTTATATACCCTGCTTTCCAAGGAGGAAAGAAAAACTTTAACCCTTTTAGCGCCAGACGACGATATATCGTCGTTTGGAACAGTTTCGAGAAACGCGAAGAACGACATATCTCGACGCAACGAAGATGCAACTTTCGTTTAAATCGCTGTAACTACGTATGTAGTCGAAAACGATAAATATTTGTAGTCATTTTGAAGTAGAAACATTGACCGTGAAAACTCAGTTACTAGGTGCCACTTTTTCTTCGTACAAGTGCTTTTTAATAACAAAAATAAAATGACACGAGACGAGTCTTCATACGAGTTTTTATAATTGATTTAGTATCAATTCAGAAAACGATGCGCCTGGAATATCGGTAACGATAGTAAAAAATGGCGAACAAGTCATTTTCACCCCTTTGATACTCGCAAAAGGGACGAAATTACGATCTTACGAATTATGGATTTCCACTTTATCGCGAAGATCGCGTCTAAAAAATCGACGACACGCTCCTTTTCGACGTTTTTCCACGTAAAAACGTTTACTATCGTTTTATCGTTCGATGTTAACGTTCGCGTCGCTCCGATGACGCAATTTTCTCCAAAGGGTATCGTCGGCTTCTCCTTTTTTTCCAGACGTTCGATAATCTCGCCTTGTAACGAGTTACCGGAGCAAAAAAGGGGTTGGCAACCGCTGAACCGTACGGATCTTTACGATCTTCGTTTTACGAGCTAGGGACGCGAGGGGCCACGGGGCGTCATCGACGTACGAACGCGCGACGAACGATAAATCGTCCTCCTCCTCCTCGATCTACGCGCTTACTAATGGAAAGGGACGCGCAATAACGAAGGGTTGGTAGTTAAAGTCGTCGATCGCGCCTCGTTCTTCGTTCCATCCGTCAGGAATGATTAACAACGCTGATAACGTCCTTACGAATTTCGTTTATTCTTCTCCTAGCAAATTTTCTGTACGATCGATGGGCTTTTCTTCGATATTTATTAACTTGGAGTGATTCTCTCGGTGCGAATTGACATTAAAAAGGCTACGAATAAAATTGTAGACCATAGAGTGGGCTAGCGAAGTAACTGAGTTCGAACGACGTCGCAGCGATCACGGAACGATTAACAACGGACTATAAGAACGGTGATAGTGTCTTTTTGAATCTTTTCTGAATTTCTTCTGAATTTATGCGACTTTATGCGAGACAAATATATGCGTGTTTCTTAGCAACGACGATAAAAAATAAAACGAACGATGACTCGTTTAGAAGCATCAGAAACGTACCTCCGGTCTTTAGTACATAAGTCGAGGATTTCGATGTTAACGTATTAACACACGAGTAGTCACGCGAGATCGAATATCGACGGTATAATTTTCGGAGAGACATATATCGTTCGAATTTTAATTTGTATTGCGACTTTCCTCTATTACCGTTTCATTTTTATATTTATCGCGTTACTTCTTACTTAAAAATGACAATAACAAATCGAAAGAATACGAAGTCAACATTTATCCGCCGGATTTAAATTCGCGTCATTAAAAAAGTTGGCGGATGATTTTTAAAACATCGGATGACCGCGGCTCTGATTATTGTATTTAAAAAAAAAAAAAACAAGAAGGCCTTTGTCAGGCAAGAAGAGAAGTCAGGAATATTTTGAGCATTCACGGCACCGAGCGAAAGATCGTCGCGGGATGCGAGCGCGCTCGATTACGACAACGCCGCCATATTGGAAGAGGGAAACGGACGTTGGCTCCTTTGGCGATTAATACGCGAAGGTAGAGAGTAACGTAGTGGCCGCGGTCGAGTTGCTCCAGGCCTGAAAATCTTTGCGGTGCGATACGAGAACGCGACGTAGTAAGTGCGCGAGCGCGCATGCGAACGCATTTCCGGCAACCGAAGCGACCATTCATAAACCGAAGCCGCGATTATCGCCGAGCGCGATGAAACTTTTACCGCTCCCTTTTCTTCCTCCTCTTCTTCTTCTTCTTCTCGTTCTGCCTCGTCGACGGGAAACCAAACGGCCGCCATCGTACCGATGATAGAAGAAGCAAAAGCTATACTTTGCTCGCTTCTCTGCTTTCTTTTTCTTCCGTTCCCGCGGCTTCTTCATCGCGTCCTCCACGCCTTTCTGTTCTTCCTCTATTTTCCTACTCTTTTTTTCTCCCTTCCTTTTTCTCGTCTCCTACGTAAATTCCGCTCCACGGTCGGACGATGGCCAACGCTTTATTCCTTCTTACGAGCTTTATCCTCTTATTTATCGTCGCTTCTATTTTACCTCTTTGTTCCGTGCATCTTTCTTCTTTCTCTTCTTCTTCTTCTTCTTCTATTTCTTCCAATGCCGCAGATAAAACTTGTATCTTTTCCAGCTCGTTTCTCCCCTCGACGTCCTTCCTTCTCCCGACTCTTAGATCGACTCGCTTTCTTTCTTGGTTGAAAATTCGCTGCGCCTCGATCGGAAGGGCAGACGCTGTGTTTTACTCGATTGCTCGCTTACGTACGAATTTCCTTCCTGCCCTTTCTTCTCCACTTTTCTCGCGTCATTGCCTTTTCTTTTCCCTCCTTTCTCTCCTTTTTTACCCTCTCTCGAGTGCTTCTTGCCTCTGTTTTATTTTGCTACCGCCATGTTGTCGCTATCATCGTCGTCGTCGACATCGTTTCTTGTTCTCCTTCTTGTCCTTTTTCATCTTCTTCGTCTCCCATCCTCTCTTTCGGTTACCTCGTAACCGGTTGCGCGGCTTTCGTTTCGATAAATCGAGCGGGAAACTGTTGTCGACTTTGGCAAGTGGCGCGATACCAGCGCTAGTTTCCCGGCCAGGTATCCGCGATGGAAGATCCACTCTTCTATGAGATACGCGCGCAACAGGTGCGCGGCAACAGATATTTATGTTTACCGGAGGTCGTTGAGCTTAGGTCGTCTCATTGGTAGGTTAGTCGTTAGTTAGTTAGTAGTTAGTTCGTCCTCGAGCTCCTGCGCGCGTTATTCTCTTTCGAAGGCGATTGGAAAGCCTTGAGAAAGTTAAAGAACATTGAAGAAGATTGGAGAAAAATGGAGAAGATCGAGACGGACGCTTCGAAATTTTACGAAATTCCTTCTACGATTTAACTGAAACTCTAGAAAAATTGTCAGTGACTAAAACGAGTCGTTTTACGATTCGATTAACCCTTTGCACTCGTTTGTCACTCTGGAGGCGACGATACTAATTTACTCGTCCGTAGACGATAAAACTAAATAACTGTAAAACAAATTGCGGCATTCGGGATCTTACATTGTAACAATCTGTCGAGTTTTGTCAGACGAGTGTCAGTCGTGCACGGAATTTCTTCTCTTTGTCTAATTCGATACGCGTATTCATACCCTAGTCTCCCGCTCAAAATGGATTTTCAAGACAGTCAGGATAATGACGGTGAATTTGAATTTACTAATATAGATGTGCGAAATGGCAATATAAATCATCCTTTTCTGCACGTTGGGAATTGTTTTAAAAAGTACCACACTGTAAAAGATTAGAAAAATTAAAACACTTTATAATAGCGATACCGCTGTAATTTATTTTAATTCGTTCGGCTAAAATTAAATACGAGTTGACAGCAAAGGAGCCTGAAAATTCAGTCACTGAAGATCAGCGACACGCGACTTAGACATCGCTCGAGAACGAGAGCATTGCGCTCTTCGTAAGTTTATCTTTTTTGATCCTCTTGTCGGAGGATGAAAAATTTTACAATTAAATTGCAACTCTACAAAAATGACGAGCGGCTCACAACTTAGAAAACGAGAGCATCCGAACTGCCAAGAACCGATCATCGATAAACGAACAAGACATCGATATAAACCTTTACAGCGCGTATCGACGAGGCGATAAAATTTGCCGGTTTACGAGGGAAGATCTCGATGTTGCTACCGACGTCGTCGCCTTGTATTTACAATTTTTTCACGCGGCAACAAGCGGATAAAAATTCTTTCGTAATAACGATGCGACAGATCCGAACGAACGCACCGAGAAACCGCTGCTATTCTTCCATGCATTTATTTTATTTCCTCTCCTTTAACCATCTGATAATTTTCCTGATCTGCTGATAAATTTCCGGTCTGACAGGCATATGGCGTCACAAATATAAAATTAATATTTTTTTTTAGAAAGTACTAACCTTCGAAAGATAGCTGTAAAAATGTCATACCGATCCGACCTTTGGATCGACAGTGGTAACAATGGAAAAAGAAGAATTTCGTGCGTCGATAAAACATTGCTTTTCGATGGGAAGAAACACCGTTGAAACGAAAGCTTGGCTTGATAAGTCGAGCATTATTAACTGGTTTGCTAAATTTAAACGTGGTCGTACGAACACCGATGATGCGGCACGCACTGGTCGCCCAAAAGAGATGATTACATCAGAAAACATTAAAAAAGTCGACAAAATCGTTTCGCCGAATCGTAAAGTGAAGATGCAAGAGACAGCCGACATTCTAAAGATATCAAAGGAACGCGTAGACTTTGTTTTGCATTACAGCATTATTTTTAGACCGCGAACTTATCAGCCGATGAGATATTTCCTCTCGCGCGTCCTACCTTAACTTCGTCCCTCTCTTCGTTTCAACGTGGAGTAATCAAGATTTCTCGTAAGGTGTCACGCGTAATCCGACATCGAGTCGTCGACTTTAGTCGACGACCGCGAAACGAAGACGCGATCTCCCTCCACGAGTCGCGTACCACTCGTGCGGCTGAGATTAATGCGATTCGACGCGAAGACGCGTCTTCTTGGCTTTTAGGGAGTCCACTGGTAACACGACCGCGTGTATTCTTTTTTTTTACAGCGACTGTGAAAAAGAGCCTTCCGATCTTTTTACGAAAACGTCCTTTTCAATTTTTGAATCGTTTCGGACGAAATAATGCGGTACAAGAACGAATCCGGAGTGAATTCATTAAAATGCCACACTCGCGGAGAGTGAACGAGGTCGACTTCTGCGATTCGCACGATGCGAAGAGATCGGTCATAAAATTACGAAGGGAGCGTTCGCGTGAAAACGTCCATTCCCGATTTTTGGGTGTAAATCTAAGAAGAATAAATTTAGAGTGAATTTACGAATTCGTCGGACTCGTGCAGAGTGGACGAGATCGATTTTTGCGATTCGTAGGATCATTGGAAATCTTATCGCGCGGAGAGATCGTTCGTAAAATCACGGAAAGAAAATTATTCGACGATGAAAAACATTCATTTCCGATTTTTGCACGGTATAAATGAAAAAAAAAATGCATCTTCACGAGTCCGTGCGAAAATCGTCGGCGATTGCCCGCGAGGGGAGGAAGAAGCTCTCTCGTAAGCGAGTGCCAACCACGGCGGATGTCCATCGCGTTCATTCACGAGTTTCGCGCGATACGAGGCCAACGAGAGATATATTTACGAAGCTGGACGACTGGGAGAACCCGGAAGAAGGCAGACCGAGAAAATCGTTACCGTCGATTAGCATCGCGGGTATTAATACAGTGAGAGACGAGAGTGAGAAGAAAAACATAGAGAGAAAGAGACGGAGAGAGAAAGACTCGATTCAACGCTCCAAAAAAAAAAAGAAGCGACGAAAGACCAAGAAAAGAAAAAAATCAATCATGACGATGAAATAGTGGAATAAAGAGCCAAGAATTAAAAAAAAACCAAGGCAAGAGAGAGGGAGAGAGAATGAGAGGAAGTCGAGCGGTCTCCAGCAACACCTAAGGTGAGATCGCGGAGGCGCGAAGGGAAAAAGGAAAGGAGAAAGGACGAATAATAAGAGCGAGAAGGACAGAGAATACGAAGCAAAGCAAAGAAGCAGGACGTTCTCGTCTTCGTCGGCTTCATTCGTAGTCGTCATGGTATATATATTCGCCGAAGGCTGAGCAGGTTTTTGCCTGCGTATTCTCGCGACGTTTATTATAACTAGGAAGAAGAAGAAGAAGAAGAAGAAGAAGAAGAAGAAGAAGAAGCTGATGCACCGTGTGTGCCCGAAGCCCCTGCGCACCGCGGTAATCTCTTCGACGTCCCGTTCGCGTGATCCGATCGAGCGAACGAGCGCGACGGACGCGGGAAGAGAAAGAAGAACGACGTTAACATAAGAAGAACATAGAGAGAGAGAGAGAGAGAGAGAGACGGAGACGCCTAAAGGGACAGAGCGAGAGCGAGAGAGACAGCGAGCGCTTGCCGAGCGTGCGCCTTTCCCCCTCCAACTCGAGCTTTTCCCCCACCAGCTCTCGCGGCCGACGCGCGCCACGGAAGGGGGGGCGGCCTTGCGTCGGTGTATAGGTAACGCGTCGGTGTCGACGGTAGAATTTGTGCGTCGGTGTGCGCGCCACCTAAAGGAGAGCCGGGATGGAGAGCGTGAGAACGCGTAAACTTATAAGGCAGACGCCGGGAGAAGGAGAGCGCCGTGTCGTGGCCGACGCCGGGGGATAATACGCGACTACTCGCAAAAATAATGCCTCTTCCGCCGACCGGAGCCGTCGTTGATCGTCGTTGATCGTCGCTTTAAGAGCAGCGGAGTTTAAGATGGAGAATCGATCTGAATTCGCGCGTTCTTCGTTTATCTCCTGGTATTTAACGAGACGATGATTCGATCGCTTATTTTGAAAGTTGCATCGGATTGCTCACGATCGGAATTACGCGAGTTATGAAAGCGCGGAACGAGGCGGTAGGCCGAGATAAGAAATTTACGCGGAACGTTCTCGATCGTCGTTTTTCGACGACGATCTCCGGAACTTTTTCGCCTTCCAGGGAGAGGAAGAGAGACGAAGACGGAAAGAAAGGCAAATAGACGGAGAGGAGAGGAGAGGAGGGACGGAAAGACGGACGTTCGCTTAAGAGTACCACAGCGTCATTTCCTCCGACGCGAGTTTCTCTCTCTTTCTCTCTCTTTCTCCGTGCGTGTACATATGTCTATCTCGCTCTATCTCTTTCTTTCTATGGACTTTTTCTTGCTTTGTCGCTCGTTCTTGGATACGCGGCCCGTATATACGCGCGCACACGCGTCGATTTTCCATCTCTTCTCTTTTTTCGCCCTCTCTCTCTCTCTCTCTCTCTCTTCTCGTCGGGCCTCGAGATCGGGGCTTACCTGGCTGCCCCGCTACGGTCACTCGACTTCCGGTAACCCCGGTGTTCGCGCATGGCCCGCGGCTGTGTAACCGTGACTCTTCTATCTCCCTCCCTCTCGTTCGCGTACACTCGCTCTTTCTCTCCTTCTCGTGTAGTTCGCTAATACTTCCGCTCCCCTTTTTACCCACGATTTCGTGAACTCGCGACGGTATCCGATGCGAGAGGAGTAAGCACCGTCTAACGGACGACGCGCCGCACCGGATACGTGCTCTCTCCTGAGAGAGAGAGAAGGACAAAGTCACCTGTACCATCAAAGGGCGGCTGGTGCTCCACCTTGTCGTTATCACGCGAGGATTTCCTAGATTTCGCCTCGAACTCGACCGATCTCGAGCTGACGAACAAAAGAGAAGTCGATAGATAGAAGACGAAAGAAATAGAATTCTAAAATAGCCACGTTTTTTTATTTAAATTTGTACGAGAGAAAGATTAAAAGATCGCCAGTCGATGCGCGATCTCTCGAGAGAGAAAGAAAAGTAAAAGGAAAAGAGAGAAGGACATATCTCGTGCTGCCATTTGTATAATATAGCATAATAAAAAAGAAGTTGAAAGAGAAGAAATCATCAACGACAAAAAACAGAAGAGAAATAAAATTGTAAAATAGGCAAGTTCTCGATCGATCCATCGATCGATGGTGGCGCACGGACGACGCGACGGAGATCATTGCCGCGTGAAAGTCCGACGCTCGTTTGAAGGAGGGAAGGAGACGAACGCGTGGCACCCGAGCGACGAAGAAGTCCAATGGGGAAAAGGAGACGAAGAGGGACGGAGAGAAAGAAGAGGCGACAGTTTCCGGTCTATCCGAACACGCGTCAACTCTGTCGTCTTCTATTTTTACCCTTAATATAAGTATTCGGTAAAGCTACGTACACATCGACGCGTACGTATCTACACGTTCGAGACGAGACGAGAGAGACGACGGCGCCTACCTGCGCCGTCGCGTCGTCCGAACGAGAAAGTTCCGTGATTTCTTAGTGCTCGAAAGAGATCGATCGAACGACGTTTCGACGATCGCGAAGAGAGAAATTCTCTATTTTCCTTCCGTCCGCGTAATTTCGATCGTTGTCTCGCTTTTCCAACGCAGGATGTCAAACTTGCATTCCCTTGACACCCATACACCCAAACATTCCCATACCTCTTTCAATGCTATTTGCTTTTTTATCCCTTCCTGTTTTAATTATGGCGATAGATTTTCAGTTATCGCTCCTTTATTTATAAGAAACTACTATTTAATTTTTTTTTAAAAAAGCGAGAAAAAGTAGAGAACAGAATGACACGTCATAAAGAGGAAATGGAAGGACTAAATCGAAGCGTAATATTACGGCAGAAACAGGTAACGGGTTAAGCGAGAACGAAAGTAAAATTCGGCTTTAATGGGAATTTCTCCGTAGTGCAGCGGATGCCGATGGGACCGTTACCGCGATTACGCTCGTGGACGCTTGTCGAACGGAGGACCTCGTTCGCGATCTCGTTTCGTACGCGTCTGAGCCTCGGTATTTCCCCGGTTTTTCCATTTGCTCGCGCGCATTTTAATCTCGATATTTTTATCGCGAGCGAAATACGTCAAGGTATTATTCGCGTATTCTCGGTGGCATCGTCGTCCAACGTATCCTGCGGATATATCGCGTGGCTTCTTATCTCTTCCTTTCCTCGCTTTCAAAGAATTTATTGCGGTAGCCGCTGATTCCTCGCGGCTTACTACCCATCCCCGATGGAATTACGCGATCTTTACCAACGAAGATCCAATTAGAGCCGAATACGAACGAACTTGTCGCGCGATCTTCTTATTTATGACTCCAACTTTGACTTTGAATTGCAGAGTATGTTATCGCGCGTCAAAATTAAAATCGTGGAAAACTCAAGCAGCGTTTTAAAGGCAGGATTTTAGATCGATGCGAAGCAGCGCGAATACGAAAGAGCCGAAGAGACGTTGCAACGTTTGCGCATCGTTGCGACTTGTGAAAATAAAAAGAAAAATAAAGGAATACAGAAAGGCGAGAACGAAAAGGGGAGAATAAACGAAAGGTTGGATCGAACGCAACTCCTCTTCCGCGACCGAATAATTCCCTCGGTCTTAGGCGCGTACGCGTATCTAAGTACGCAGAACCTGCGCGTATTATGCGCACGGAGGGCAGATTATCCTCGGAACAAGTTCTCAGCTTAACTCCCACGCATGCAATTACCTTGAGACAGGTGCGCCACGGAAAATCGCACCACCGCCGTAGATAAGATTCGCGCGTACACGAATACATACACGTCCACGTATAAGCGACGAAGGGTGTTATTTCACGCGTGTAAGTATCCATTAACGATATTTCCGAAATTCTTCGACCTTCGTCGATTTCGTGAAATGTCGGATTTCGAACTGAATATACATAAAGCTGCATATCTTTTTTTTCAAAAGCTGTTTATTTCGTCAAAATATGCTCCATTCGCTTCGATACACTTTTTTTTCCTTCGATGCCTTTTAATATTTAGAGTCGATAAACTCTAATATTATTTGCGATATGATTCGTCGTGAGGCGAAACTCTCGAGAGGTTTCGTTCGTTCGACCTCGGGCAAAAATCCTCTTCCATGCGAGAACGAAAGGATAGAACAGAGAAAGAAAAAGAGAGAAAAGGAAAAAGAAGAAAACTGCAAGGAGTGACGCAAATGTCACGATCAATTAACCCGATCTATCGTTCGATCGCGACCCACGTCGATTGACAAATTAGCGTGATTGATCGACTTTATCGGTTTTCTCGGCGTGACAAGCCATTAATGAGGACGCGCGCGTTTCTTCTTACCGGCGAACGACGCAGGATGTTACGAGATTCCTTTCCAATCGTTTTACTACGTGGCTACGTTCGCGGCGCCACTATAATACGAATCGCAAGCGAAGCGATAAAACGCGAAAAAGAGCGAAATCCTCCTGCGATTCTCCAGACGATCGAGCGTTTAGAGGGACTCTTGAACGAGCTCGCGATTATCAACACTTTGCGATCGAACGCAACTATTCGTATAAATTGTAAGTGTTGAGTGACTTTTCCTTTTCTTATTTTTTTTTTTAATAGTTTGTGAAAATCACAGGAATCAATTAGACAGATTTCCATTCCCAGATTCCATTAAAATAATCGTCTTCTCTCTAATTACCACCTAAAATGCTGTGACGCTCGAGAGGCGCCTCTCGAGTCGCTGCATCGAGAGAGTTAATAAAAAATAAAAAAAGTAGAGTGTCCAGAGGCGAGCCAAGAACGTCGAATACTACGCGAGATGAAAAAAGTCATGACGAGAAAAGAGGAGGGTAGTGGGAGAAGCTGGAGGGGTAGGGACGTCGAGGAAGGAGGGGAGGCACGCGTAGTAAGCGTCGTAGTAAGGCAAGAGCGGAAGTTACGAAGGGGAAGACCGCCGTTGAAGCCGGGGGTACCGGAAGCGGAGCGAACGAGCGAGAAAAGGACGAGAGGAAAGGGATAAAAATGCCCAGAAGGACGAGGA